>JALRME010000067.1:0-95302 GCA_026120035.1 Coleophoma eucalyptorum
CTTCCGCTGGAAGCGTGTCCGAAGCTCTGGATGACGCTTAATGAAGTTGCGTGTCCAATGTGCTCCAACGTGTGACGCGTCGCGTGTCGCGAGAAGTTGATTTGCCATATCTTGTACGTTACAGATCCTAGGAGGGAATCCTTTAAGACCTAAGTTAAGAATATACTGAAGTAGAACAGATTCCTCTAGATTAGTTAACTTCCGTGAATTGGCTGAGATATCGCGTCGTGGTAGTATACCGCGTAATCGTCGACTAAGCTTCTGGTGGTCAACCCCAAAGAGCTTTCCTGCAGCCCGAGCACTTAAACTAGGCTTTTCCTTCAAAGCTAGGAGGGCTAGGTTGATTTTCGCTTCATCATTTTTTTGAGGCATGCCTTGTGGTAGAGAAATGCCATATTAAGTAAGGAAGTCGTGTTTTCGCGTTCGCGTGTGTCTTTCGCTTGTCTGTGTCTTTCGCTTGTACAGTACGTTAGTCCTCTCTATTTCTAAATCTTAATTTCATCTACCCTTCTCCACTTTACTTATAACCCTAACTGCCACCTTTATTCTCTCTTACTCTCTTTACTATTTCTAATTAACTCTTTATATCTCTCTCTTTTACCTTTTTCTAGACTCTTTCTTTTTCTACTTCCTTCCTTTTATACCTATTATAGAGGTTAGCGGTAGAATAGCCAGCTAGGGTAACACCAAGGGGAAGCCAGAAATAATATTATTAAAAATTCCAGTGGAAAGCCTTCCTCCTTTCCTACTATAAGATGTCGAGCTCTAGTATAGCTCGAACTGGACTAAGGCAGTAGCAGCCACCCGGACGGCCCAGATTGCCTTCCCTCCTCCAAAGCTGGTTACTTTACCACACCACCTAAGGAAGTCATCAATATCGTTAAATCTCTGCTGAAACTGCTCGAACAGCCACTCCTCCGCATTACTACCGTAGAAGATACTATAGCAGAGCGGTAGAATAATATCAGCATAGAGGCAGCTTTGACAGTGGCTTTCTGGATCGGCCCGTGGACAGACACCCTGGGGGTTATAACACCAATAGCAGGCATGGTAGGGAGCGATCCATGGTCCTCCTTGCTTCTTCACCCGACTACGAGCCTCGAAGAACTCGGACCGGCGCCAGCAGAGAGAGAAGGCATGGTCCCAGGCATCACCGGATGCCCGACAGAGGAGACATGTACCCAGAACGACAAGCAGGTCCTCCTGGTATCGACGAAGCTCGAGGCCCGCTAGGCGCCGCTTCTCCTAAATAGCCACACTATCGGTAGGCTGGCGAGCTGGCATAGGAGGGGACGGCGCCCGAGCGGGACCAGCATCGCAGACATATCGCAGATAACGTCTTCGTCAGCCTGACATCGTCGCCAGTGCGCTTCTGAGTCTAGGTGCTCGCTCAGACATGTCCGACGACAATCCTGGCCAAGTAGGTAGCGGTGCAGTGCTCTCGTCTCCACCACCGTATCCTTGGCAGCTTGCGGTTTCCATGTACGAGATAGGAGGACCAACGAGTATGCTTCCTTTCCATCCCGCCCAGCCCGACCGGATTCTTGCGCGAAGTCCACCAAAGACGACGGCTCGTTAACGTGTATAACGAGACGGACATAGGCATAGTCGAAGCCGGCGCTAAGGGCAGAAGTAGCCACAAGATACGGCTGGTCGGAGGAAAGAAGCCACGTTCGAAGCAGCTCCTCCTTCTGCTCCGCTGTGCCTATGTCGGCGGTAGATTGGGAACAGCAGAGGAGCCCGGCCAGAGTAGCAGCATCCTCTTTGGTCCGAACGTACAAGATAATCTTGTCTCGGGTCCGATCTATGAGCTGGCTGCTTTCCCACGCGTCCTTTGCTCGCCGCGCGCCTTCGTCAAGTAGCCGCCCTGATCCAGCGACCCTCTTAACCATATAGAATAGGTTTCGCCGGTTTGTCGATGCACGGATGATCTTGGGACGAGTGAGATTGTTCTGTAGCTCAAACTGGGCCTGAAGAGTAGGGGGTAAGGTAGCAGTCAAATAAACAAACTGTGTACGGACCCCGCGAATCAGGGCCAAGTCAACCATAACAGCACGATATTCCGATGCAGTAATAGTAAAGTGAGCCTCGTCCAAGACAATCCGTCCCAATTCCCCTCTGGCGGCCAGCTTGTATGCATAGGTTCGGAATGCTTTGGTCCCAGCAGCCTCAGCGCTCACGAAAACCAAGGGAGCATGCTGGGTTTCGTGCGGTGTCCAGACCCAATGATCAATAGCTAGTTCGCGTACGCGGCGGAGCAGGTCTCCACGAAGGGACACCAGAGGCAGGATCAAGATCGTGATGCCGGCATTGGGAAGCACGCACGGCAGCACGAAGAGCATGCTCTTTCCTTCTCCCGTACCCAGAACAACAACTACCTGCTCGGTCCCAGACATCACCGTTACCATAGCGCGTTCTTGCATAGCGGACTTCCATTGCAGGGTCTCGTTGTGGTACAACTAGCGTGCCCCTTTCAACAGAGCGGCAGAAGACCACTTCTTGCGTGGCCGATAGACGCCTTGGGCAATCTTCTTCAGCAGTCGTGGACCGTCTGGGTCTAGACCGGTTCGCTTTCGCTTGCTAGTAGGCTCCAAGAGCGTATCAAGGCCCCAGAATTCCTTCCAGAGAGTCGACGTACGTAGGTTACGACGAATCAAACCGTCCCACACATTGTCGAAGCTGTTGTTCTGCTGGTTAGCATAAGCCCGATTGACGGTCCATGTGCTGTGGTTCCGCTGGCTCGTCATGGCACGAATGTCAGCATCGATCTCCTCCGCGTCTTCACTCGCTTGCTGATCTACGTCGAAGCAGGCAGTGCCAGCGGCGAACTTGGTCTTGACTATCGTAACGGTCATCTATCGCCAGATAGCAATGCCTAGCTTAGGGGTGCTAGCTCGAACACATGCTTGCTTCATACATTGTGTCAGCCGGTTATCAGCCCACACCTTGCCATTCTTCCACCAGAGGTACGGGGAGATCACAGAATATAGGGCGGACTACCGAAGGAAGATCTGGCGTAGTGGAATAACCCAGGTGAGGTAGTCCAGCAGAAGGTCGCTAATAGCTGCAGGTAAGAACCGAATATTGTCCTTGAACTTGCCTATTTGCTGCTAACCTTTATAGTAGGTCGTATATAGCATCACAAGCCCATGTTTGATATACGCATTCCGGCGTCGCTAGGTATTATACCAGGTAATAGAGAACAGCTCGCTCTCGCGCAGGGGCTAGCCAGAAGCCATATAGGTCAAGACGAGCAGCCGTTTCAGGAACTCCTCTACGGTACTCTCGTACTGGTCAATGGCTTTCTAGCGCCAGGTCTTCGTCCCGTCATCCGCAGTCTCTAGGAAGGAGTCCCGCAGTGGCTTGGACGTCTGGATCGCAGTAAGTAGGGCCGTGGCTGACCCTTTCAGTAGGTCGGCATTCTCGCGGTGCTAACCCCAACCAGCCAAAGGCGTCTGCATCCAGGTTATCCTTTAGTGCCCAGGCCTGGATCCGAGGGAGATTCTGGACTCCAAACATCAACTCGCCGTGGAGGAACTGGCGCGCTTGAGTAAATTCCGAAAGAAGTAGTTAAGGCACTTGGTCCATGTGCAGATCCACATCTCCATAGGTCAAGGTCTTCTCTTCCGGGTCCCACTCTGCCTGGTGCGCTCCCACGACCTCCTTGGACACCGTAAAGAGCAGCAAGCGCCAGCCAAGGACCTCACCCATCGGGGTCTCGGTTTCGGGCTGGAGGAACCGCTCGCAGTACCCCTTGATGAGATCCAGGGTGTTCCCATGCCCAGCCCGTTCAAGGGAGACGCTAGCATGGAAGATGATCAGCTGGACGATCCAGATCAGCCCTGAGAGGAAGGAGTTATAATTGCCCGGCTCTTTCCAGGTCTTGGTAAACGGCCTCACACTATGCATAGCACAGAAGCCAAATAAAGGCGAGCTATATCGGCGGCCACCAAATTCATGGCAGATAATGGCCATGCAGAAGACGGACAGGCTATCTCGCAAAGCTTCTCGGTCTTGCTTCTCAACGCCCTACATAACCCTATTCCATGCACTAGCCTGCTCATCAGTCAACTGGACGGCACCTCCAGGCGGCTGCTGGCTTTCGTCAGATGTAGTAAAGTGGCCGCTGCTATGCACGACCCGATAGTAGTATGTTAGGAACTGCTTCCAGTACCGGCGGTTGATCTTCACTGTCTCGGGCTCCTTCTTCGGCTCGAATCCTCGTGCCTTTCCTACGGTTGCGGTGTGGAAGCGACTCAAGGCCAGTTGTCGTGGCCAGGTGAGCATGCACTCAGGTCCGTCGAAGCACCAGCTGTGAGCCTCGGAAAGGATCTCATCCATGACCTCGAGAATGAAGAACAGCTCTGGCTCGTTGTCGGCCGTCTTGGGCAGGGAGAAGGATGCTTGGATCTGCTCTTTGTCAAAGCCTTGAAGACAGTCCTTGATGCCGGTCCGCTGGAGCCATGGCATGTCCGCCGACCGGTAGCTGCCAAAGTCCTGGACAATATTGGCCGCTGCCTTGCTATCCTCCTTGGCGCGGAGGGTGTCTTTGCTTTGCTGCCGAAAGAACCTCTCCTCCTCGTGGCCCAGGCATCGCTCGGCCTTGCCGTTGTTCAGACAGCCATTCTCCACAGTTACCACAAAATACCGAATCAGGCGGTTCTCGGCAAAGAAGGTCTGCAGCTTGCAGGCTTGCCACAGCGGGGTCTTCTGGTGCAGGCCAGGCTTTTGCTGGTGGGCCTTGGACACGTGTAGCTTCATCGTCTCGAGGTTCCTCGTGAGCCCTCCCGCACAAGTGAGGCATTGCCAGCCGTCTACGACTCGGAGGCCACGAACGGCCGCTGGAGGATCGGTGCCTCTCGGCCTGGGGATTTGCACGCTCTCGGGGGCGGCGAGGCCATAGCTGGCAAAGAGCTCCCCCAGGCTTTTGAGCTGGGCAGCACGCAAGCCATGTGGTTGCTGCCGAAGGTGCGGAACCCAGACGTCCGGCCGCGGCTGGAGGCAGTGGCCACAGAGCGTACACAGGAGCACCCCCCACTCCGGGAGGTAGACGAAGGCCTCGCTCATCGCCCTCAGAGCCGCTTCCTCCACGGTGTAGGCGGGGATGGGGGCATCTGGCGGATCGGGGGGAAAACACTTATTACGGTCAACTTATTACGGTCGACTGGCCCGTGCACCCTCCCTGGTCCGGGGAAGATGCGCGGCCCTGATTGGGCCGCGGAACTTATTATGGTCAACTAAGCGAAATACTAGGGGTAGGGGAACAATTGACCTTACTATCTTACGTGTTTACGACTAACAATGTTCACCATAGTTCAGAAAATGAGACATGTATATTTGTTGAAGTTCTAATTCCTTCAAAACCAAATCTATAGGTTTCACAAATATTCACTTCACAGCTTGAGGTGTCTTGTCGACTGCAGGCCACTCTTGTTCATCTCGTTAACATCAGCTTGATACATCGACTGTTCGACGTGACTCCTTTCTGTTATTATTATCTCCTCCTCTTCCCTCTTCTCCCAATTCTTCAGTCGCGAATTAGGAATGCTCTTCCTACTGCCAGACAGCCGAAAGCTGATAGAACAGCGCTACCTGATATCACCAGGGCTTGATTCATATAATGTTGTGGAAGCTGTATTCTTTCCTATCGCCGTTGTAATGACAGTTGGCACAGGCCGCTCTCGGGCGACTGCCATCAATGTACCAGCCGTAGATAGGTTAGTGCATAACGGTAGCGACCGCAGCAGGTAGCGACCGCAGCAGGTAGCAACGGTGTGCAGTGCTCAATCCAACTCTGGTGAGCAACAAAGCCTCCTCGTTAAGAGGTCGCAGCCCGGCTGTAATAGGACGATGCAACGAAAGTGCTAGCAAGGAACGAAAGGCGTTACTGGTGATGATAGCAAGGCTAAAAATGCTAGGAAGAGTAGGAGTTGCTGCTGCTAGCGGTTGTGGTGGTAATTCCGCCGGCTAAGGTACAGGAGTTTCGTAATCAACCATCGCTCAAACTCACGTTGTTACTATCAAGATCGTCTTGGAACTCATAGCCTAGTCTTTCAAAGATTACTTTTGGATCTGATGTCCCTTCAAATACTGAACCACTAAAAGGCTTAAACCCTTGAGGTCGTTGCTTTTGGAGATAGTTCTGAACTAGATCCTGGATATTGTAACCATCTACTAGCTCGTTTGCGGATAGAGACAGTGGCTGCGGTGGTGATGAACGAAGAAAGGAAGGCGGAGAAGAATAAGGTAAGGAAGTTAGCGAGTCTTCGGTCTCCTTCTCAAGGTCCTGCTGCAATCGGGTAGCCGATGCTAGTCCCGTAGATTCCGAAGTTCTTCGTATACGCTTCTGCCGATAACTAGTTCCATCATCCTCGTTTTCTTCTTGGTTCCCAGGTGCCGTAGCTGACTCCCTTTGGCGCTTTGTAGGGCTACGGCCCCTGGACGCTGATACTCGAGAAGTAAGCCATTTCATATCCGACACCTCTTCAATAACACGCGAAGTTTGCCCTTCTATGGTGGTGACTCGTATAACAGTTCGCGGAGTGCCTCGGGTAATGAAAGCAGAAAGACTGGGAAATATAGACCATGCAAATCGGGCATACAGAAATTCTGTCCGACAAGGTATCCTGGCTTGTGTTCGACGATTGTGGTAGAGAGGGCCGATATCTTCTGTTGGTTGGAGCAGATGGACAACAAAATCATCGCGTGTAGAGCCTTTAGGATAGAAGACGAATTTACGATTATCGAACGCGAGATGAAGATCAGCACGTAGAAGTATCAGGTTGGCAGTATCATTAAGGACGTTTTTGGCATCGAGTGATGAATTGCTATTGTACTCTATCATTCCATTGTTGAGGAACCAGTCACGTTCGTGTTCGGGACATATGTGTGCAACCTGTGTTTCTGACTGGTGGTTCGTAATACGACAGGTTAAATCCCGAGTCCGTGTATATATAGAAAGCGCAGATTGAGAACCAGAAAAGAATAAAGGTGTAGGATCATTTGCCCGCAGCCAAGTAGCTGGTAGCTGATGCGGGAATTCGAAGTCTTGGAAGCAGGTTACCACGGGCCACCTATACGGCGGGGACGGGGATATCGATGATTCCGATTGTGATTGTGATCGTGTTTGTCCTCCGCTTTCTCTTCTTGCGACTGCCTCGACTCGGGCATCGTTATTAGGACTTGATTCGCTTTCTGTGTTAAACTTAGTTTATGCTCACGTATTGTTGGAGAACGAATTGCGATCTCATTGGAGACATACCAGAAGGAAGAATCGTCTTGTCGGGTACATGATACCAGTAGTTTCCAACAGGAAGAATATCATCCCAGTCGGCCTTAATGGGTGGACCATATCGCGTACTTGTCAGCCAGCCGTCATGACGATTGTCGGCAACAATCGCACAAGCATCGTGAGCGAACCCGTAATGCAAGCCGCCTATAGGAGTATCGAATCCATGGAGCAGGAACAGCAGACTGTTTCTCTCCTCGTATGCGGGGTGATGGAATCGGAGGGGTTCAAAGCTTCGACGGTCGGCTGGGGTATCGAGTGGAGCCGCATCTCGAATCTGCAGAACCATTCGTACAGAATATATGACATTCGTCCGAAGAGCACACGGCGATTTAGTTGCACAAGCTGTCGTTGGCGATATCAATGATCGCTTTGTCGCAGATTGCGGTTAGCGGTTGTTATGGCAAGCCTTGCGCCGGGTAATCTATAATCCGGGGCCACCTTGGTTTCGACGTTAACCAGACAACAATCGATCTGTCTGGCTGTGTTCAGGAATTACCACTCGAACTATACCACTATACCGGTTCTCCGATGGAGTTGAAATACTTAAACTCACTCAGTTTTCTAAGGGTAGATATTGATATCCTTGTGCCATGTAAATTCAATTTCCGTCTTTGAATCGTGCAAAAAGGGTGGTGAATATATGCAAGTGGTCATAGTAAGTAGGGTGTTTTGATACCACAAAAACAGAGCTTAATCACCGGCCGCGAAGCTAAAACTTATTATACGATGCAAAAATTAAGATATAGATGGACGGTTCCAATTATTAGCATCTTTAGTAACTTATTAGTATTTCCTAGTCTCTACCAAGTCTCATATAGTGTCATGGAACATGCAAGTATTTAGTTGGTTGGATTACACTCGAGTAAACAATACTTTATTCCCTCGTCGTCCCATTTCGGAGCCCATCTTGTAGGACAATTATGCTGATATTTTCCGAAAGCAGCCTGTAACTCTTCCTTACTCCACTCCCTCTCTACCGCAGTCCCAAAATATTTATTACTCATATCCCGTACGAAATGTTGCAAGTAGTCCTTCTGCGGCATTCGGATTACTCTGATATCTGGATCCTCAGAGAAATAAAAAAGTACAGCCAAATATTGCTTGATGGCTTTTGTGAACTTTCCTCCTTTGGACGCTCTAGTTAGTCGTTAGTGCCATTGATACGTCGTAATAATCGAGTATATAAGAACTCACGAACCGTATCTATGCAGCCTTAAATATCAATGGCTACAGGAGCTGAAAAGTGGCTGCCTGCTAATTGTTTTGAAGAACAAAAGCCTAAATCATGATTTCTTTTAATAATGTAGCAGTTAGGCATAGGTACCAATGAAAACAAAAAACCAGATAGTATAAGTTAGACATTAACTCTTTCTCATTTTGGGGAAAATTTGCGAGGATATAGAATGGCTGGCACACACACGAACCGCAACCTTCGAGGTAATAGCTCTGGATAGGAATGTCATGTAATATTCCTGAATAACAATTCAAAACTGAACTTATGATCGTGCACATCAACGTGTTCTCATTAACATGCATATATTAATCTAGATACGAGAGTAAAGAAAATACGAAGATAGTCTAATCTACTACAAGTATCTAAACTAATGAACACGTCTTCCTAGATGTTACCTCTATATCAGATGGTTCTAGGGTAATAATTAGCCATACTTCTTTAACACGCCTTGTCTGTCAATTTATCCAACAACCTTGACAAATATACAGGTGACTGTCTTGCAAATACACGAGTCAAGTAATCATTCTGAGTATTGGTCTGCCTACTAGGTCATGTTTAGCGAGTTTAGAGCCAAGAGCGCAAGAGCTTTCGAGGAAAACTATATGATAGTAACGTGCATTGTCTTACAGAGGTTAAATCCCTGCTGCATGCTGCTCAACATTCAAAATACTTTGAAGTGCCAAAATATCGAGAGCACTAGGCCAGGTACTGTCGAACATTGAAATCTCGAAGTCAATACTCTAGAGGTCGTATGCGGATGACTGGAATACACTAAGCCCTTGATCTGAAAAACTTCTGTGGCGACTTTTTGAATCTCTCGTAGGACTATCTTAGCGTATGGCCAAGTCGAACCCATAGCTTTCAGAACACCAATAATTAATGCCACACGATCCTGATGGTGTTCCATATATACTCGACCATGGAGAGAGGTCGCGGAAAGCTGCGTCACCGCACTGAGCACCAGTCCACACATGAAGAAAGGAGTATGGTTTTGAATGGATGAACATAAAGCTGCAAGATTTGAAATCTGCCTTGAGGCCTCAACTGCTTTGATTTTATGCGTATGCTGTGTCGATGTTGGCGATGTATGTATGTCGCCTTGTCTTTCTGTGATGTCGACATTAGCCGCAAAAGTGTGAAGGAGATTACAGCGAGGGCAGTGCAGAATAATGCTAGCACACTGGATAATCATATGTGCCTGGAAGAGTATTTCGTCCACCTCACCAAATGGACTTATGAGTTCCGCCTTAGAAGCAGGTATATAATATACCCATCCCGCTATAGCGTTGTCTTTAGCCTGAACTCTGCTGCGGGGAACACCTTTTGCTCTCGCTAAGGCAAGGACTCTACCAAGAATACGGACTGCTTCAATCCGATAACACAGCGAGGAGTATTTAGTGTCAGCGTCCATAAATAAACTCGGACTAAATTGAATCAATGAAGGTGCTTCTGGAATCACTGTAGCTCCCTCCGTGTAGAATTCATTGTCACAGGGCAGGCGAGTGTTCAAGCTCACGCTGTTGGTGCTGAATTTGATCCTCCTCCAAAAAGCCGCGATATAGCCCTCAACGACGTAGATCTCCCACCAGATCCGTCTGAGGCTTTCCTCTTCGATCATCTGCTGCCCACTATATACTGCGGGGAATTCTTCTTGGTTCATCCCGAGCTCAACGGCGAGAGTCAGGGCCTTCTCCAAGGTAGCCTGAAAATCAGTGGGATTATTGCGGCCATGCAGTGCGATAGCGTAAAGCAGTTGCGCTTGTACCATCTGTGGCGTCTTCTCGTCATTCTCTGAAAGTGCAGCTGATGCATCGGTAGCCAGTGCATTGCAGGACTTAGCTGGTCATGGGAATCGCTTATGAGTTACTTGGAAACTTCGTGTTCTTATATATACTACGCGAGTTCCTAACGAGCGGTGATTTCTCTAGGTGAATTAACTGTGCCATTTATTTTCCTCAAACGCAATTCACATTACATATTTTGACATATGAAACGTAAGTCGTAATACCCTGTAGCCAAGCCCACACATCAAACGACTTCCGACCCCTCTTGATTCTGGACCTCAATAGTATTACCATCTGGATCTGCAACGAATATGAGGGCCTTGTTCAATGGCACCAGAGTCTTCATAATAATATCAATCTCTTCCTGGCTAATCGTGTCACCAGCCTGGGAAAAGCCTGACGCATCAGCAAACGCCCCATCGACCTTGAACGGTTCATTGGTAGCTTTAAGAATATTTGCACCAATTGACTCCAACCTTGACTGCGTATTGTTGATATTAGGAACTACCATGCCAATATGCGAGAAGGTGTTGGGCATCTTAATCCCGGCTGGCAAGTCCCAGTCCGGAGACTCTAGGCTTAAAATTTCGAGAAGCCCTTCAATGTTGTTCTTTTGAATATTCATCTCGGCACTCGTCTGATAACCAGTGCCGTTGCGCCCACCGTGAGAATGGCCCATGTAGCTGATGGAGAAGTGCTCGGAAACATGCAGTGTGAACATGAGACGTAGGCCAAAAGCTCTGTTGTACCAATTGATAGTTTCAGTAGCGTTCCTAGCGTTGATGCAGAGATGGTTGATAAAGTAGCCTTTTGTTGTAGGATCTGAGGGTGCATCGTCGCCAGGCTCCGCCCAGGGATATTCAGCTTCGTTTCCTTCACCAGCGTCAACTTGACGAGGAAGTGGTCCGCATGCCCAGGCCAAGGTAAAAAAGTAGGATGCCACAAGCAAAACCTGGATAAGGGAAAGTTTAGATAGCATCTTGGTGAAATTCGACTAAATCTTGTCAGGTAAGTGGAAGACAAAGATTTGTTCAAAGTTGATGTGCAATACTCGAGGTGGTGAGTTTCTGTATTTGTATAACATTTTCACTCTTTGATATATTTTAGCGACGCATCTTGTACGTAGTAGTAAGAAGGCCAAGATGATCAGCAGTAGTATCCATATCTATTGACTAACCAAGATTGTCTCGACTCGCCGCTTACGGCCGTTAATATCTGTTTACCACTTCTCTGCCAAGGACTATGATGATCTTAGTCAGAGTGGCTTGAATTATTCAAGCGGCACATATTACCACTTTAGGTCTATATCTTCCTTTGATCATAAACTTAGTATATATCGACACCCCGGAATTGTTCTCATCATGCAGATAGTCCTCGCATTGGTTATACGGCTAAGCTTGAAAAGTCCAAATTTACGCATAGTAGCGGATTAAGCTCGTAACAGTTGCGACTACTATGGATAAGATGAAAGCGAACGTAGATCAGGCTAGTAGATTTGGCATTTCGGGTAAGATATTCATTTATAAGATCTTAGCAGAGGCCTACTCAATCCTTGAAGAGAAAAGTACAGATAGACTAAGGATACGCCGCGATTAGAGAAAGAAATTGTTGGAATATTCTCTATAGGTCAATCACGAGACCTAGTCACATGTTATATACAGTTATCATTGTGTGATTTGACAGGTTAAAAGGTGATGGCATTTCTAAGCAATTACTGAGGCCGTACTAAATAACGTACTTTATAAGCGAGTGTCCCGTATAAGCAAGTGTCCCGTATAAGCAAGTGTCCCACTTTCTACGCGTTCCACGCGATACACTACATTCAAACTACAATGCCTCCACCAAATGACACCCAATCGTTACAAAAAGAAGGTCGTATCGCTCTTGCGATCGATGCTATTAAACAAGGCCATTTTACGAGCTTCAATCAGGCCGCAGAGGCTTATAATGTGCCTGCGAAGACCTTGACGCGTCGCTTCCGCGGGAAGCCTTCACAGCATGAAATCCGACCTCGAAACTGCAAACTTACGTTAACGGAGGAAACAACACTCGTTGAGTGGATATTATCGATGGATCAACGCGGGCTATCACCTAGAGCTGATACTGTACAACGAATGGCAGATTTATTGCTTCAAAAAAGGTCAAATCAAAGTAGTGATAAGATCCTCCAGGTTGGCAAATGTTGGGTTGGAAACTTTGTACGAAGGTATCCTGAACTCAAATCCAGGTATAATCGCAAGTACGATTACCAACGAGCGAAATGCGAAGATCCGACTATTATTCGAGACTGGTTCCGCCTTATACAGAATACGATTACAAAGTATGGTATTATAGAGGAGGATATATACAATTTCGATGAGACAGGATTCTAGATGGGAGTTATCTCAACAGCGAAGGTTATAACTGGATCAGAGAATAATAATAGGCCTGTTTCAATACAGCCAGGAAATCGCAAATGGGTTACAGTTATTGATTGTATATCCTCAAACAAATGGAGCCTACCACCGGTTATTATATTCGACGGAAAGCTAAATCAGTCTACTTGGTATACAACTACTTTACCTCCGGATTGGATAATTATAGTTACTGAAAATGGATGGACAAATGATCAACTAGGTCTTCATTGGCTTAAGAATATATTCCAAAAGTATACAATTCATCGTACGAAAGGAATATATCGACTACTTATACTAGACGGCCACGGAAGTCATAATACACCGGAATTCGACTTATACTGTAAAGAACAGAGTATTATTACACTTTATATGCTACCACATTCGTCTCACTTATTACAGCCACTTGATGTAGGCTGTTTCTCGGTTTTAAAGCGCCAGTATAGCAAACAAGTCGAACGGCTAATAAGGAACGGAGTAAATCATATTGACAAGGAAGACTTCCTTGAAGCATATTATATTGCACATATAGAGACTATGAGTCCTATAAATATTCAGAGTAGTTTTTCAGCTACTGGAATAGTACCTTACGATCCTGAGAGAATACTCTCGCGATTACATACTCAATTAAAGACTCCAACACCACCGCCACCTATAGCTGAAAAGGAAGGACTTTGGGTACCTGAAACACCTCATAATATTGCTCAATTAGAGCTCCAAACGAAGGCAATTAAAGAGTACATTCGACGTCCGTACAAAGAGTCCGCCAAGTCCAACAGATACTGCCTTAACCCAACTAGTCAAAGGCTGTCAAATGGCTATGCATAATGCTGTACTTCTTGCAGAAGAAAACAAGCATTTACGAGCGGAAAATGAAAGGCAAAAGAAAAAGAGAGCTAAACGAAAGTCATACATAGCTACTAATAGTATTCTTACAGTCCAAGAGGGTTTGGAACTATCGCAAATAGCTAATAGAGAGCTAGAAGGTAGGGTAATTGTCATGGGCCCAAGCGAGGTCACATGGCATTAGCGAGCTAGGCGGGGGAATTGTATATATATCTTCAGCTCCCTTGATTGAAGGAGCTTCAGAGATTAGTTTTGAACAATAACTACTACCTACCTGCGTATACCCTGCGTATACCCTGCTTATCCATTGCTTGCACGTCACTTTGCCTGGGACACCTGACATTAATGAACGAGGAAGAAACTCAGAAAAAGCGTACACCTAGTAAGTGTAGTATATGTAATTCTGAGGAGCATAATACTCGTACATGCCCTACTAAGTAGAGTTCCAATTAGGGCTATTTATTAGGGCTTATATAGATAATTGGTTGTTATACGGCGTTGTAAAGTAGTAATTAGGTGGCGGGGCGGGACACTTGCTTATACGGGACACTCGCTTATAAAGATTTGAAATCGTTTCTCACGCTGGAACCGGGAAATTTGCCTTGGGGTTACACCACGAGGAGACCACCCAGTGTGTCTGAGCACATCTTGAGTGTTACTGCTAGATTCGGCTACAAAAACATACTGCTACGAATAAATATGGGAGGAATTATGCACATAAGCGTCCCGGAGATCCGCGTTGCGACCCTTTGCTATACGGCGAATTGCATTCTTTGTCCAGCCGATGGACTTCAGTGCGCGGGCTATGTTGTAGGTTGTTACTTCCTTGAACTTATTCCAGATGATTTGAACCATATCCTGTAGATAGAGCCCAGGCCCTTTTAGCAAATGTTCACATGTAATGCTTCGGGGTCGTCCGATGGGGTTCGAAGAGGCATTGGGACGATGTTTGGACCTTCTTCGATGGATAGCACGCCGACTGCAACCTGAAACATTAGCTATTTGCCGAGCCTTGAAGGGAATATTGCTAGCAATAATACCGCCAATGACTACATTCTGTGGCTCTGCAAGACCAGGCGCCATTCTGCTGGCGGAGAATGCTCGAATGTGGTACTGTATTTTGTCCACATTGCTCACGGTCTTGGGGAAAAGAACAGATGGCCTGTGTCTGAGGCCAGGCCGTATTTGAGCCGCAGGAAACCCTCAAACTACGAATTACCTCTACAGTGTCGATAATACAGCAGGGCGGCGTACCATCAATGAAATAGAGGTTGATTTGACCATAGCTGGCAATTATATCGACTTAGCTGGACGTAGCCTCGCATGAATGGCAGCGTCGTTTTGCATAGCCGCGGTTGCAGTGTCCCGCCACACCGGTCCAGGTCTACCTACCTCCGAGGCATATACTCCTGGCTGGATCTCTCATTGAAGTAACTTCTCCTCTAGCACAGATTTAACTAAAGAAAGATGTCTGTTCTTGAAGTACCGATTGATCACAGGTTGCGGGACATCATCTGAGAACTGAGGAAGCTCAACAAGGCTCGCACCGGTTTGAGCCCTTCTTCCAACCACAGCGAAAGACTTTAGCAGCTTTCTCAATCTATGCGGTGCCGAGGATTGCTTATATCGGGAAACAACGTTGACTTTGCTTGCTATCTCTCTGAGCCAGCGGTACAGGGCGGCATTGTCGTAGCTTTGCGACAACCGCCCAAGCGTCAAGTCTACAATATCCCAACCAACGATACTGTGGAAGATTGCCCCACTTTGCTTGCATTGCGGGATCTAGCAGAGTTCTTTTACCTGCCTTTCGACAGGTTGAGCATCTTTGATGCATTTCCCTTTACTACCGAAAAGGAACTTGATCGAGAAGATCTCGATCATTCTGAATCCCATACTACATTCCACAACATGATATTAGAGAAACGGCCAGAAGTTGTATTGTCAGGCTGGACATGCCCATTTTTCGAGGGTTTTACAACAAAGTCATTACGGAAACGGGCTATCAGAGCAGTGTTCCCGTCGCCGACGATTCGCTATCATGGGTTGAATCTTTCTATCGTTAATATGCCTCATCCCAGTTACTATATGAACTATTACCCTACCGAGAGCTGTTTCTGCCAGTTACAAATTCTAGAGTATGCTCAAGCTTGTGGGCGCTTGTGGGGAATCTGGCAAGAAAAGACATGGATGGCGGACCTACGGGCAAGGTGCAGAGCTCGAGCCAAGGTTCTGTTCGACAGTTTGATTAGTCCAATACTTTTAAATGTGTTAACAGAGAAAGCCAACCTGATTTCTCCGATGAAATATTCCTTACTGAGCATCTTACCCAGACCTTGACTCAGTTGGGGGCTGTTCTTACTAAGATGCGTTATAGCTTCTCTTCTAAGACTCATATTGAAGACCATTTATCCAGAACCAATTTTTTAGAACTGTGTTCAGATGCATCGCTAGCCTTAAGCCATGTCAATGCAATTTCAAGCGATACAGAGGGTATTGAGTGTACTACAGCGAGCATGGAGTTCATCTGCTCTTGATATGACCATCGATGGCCAGAGCTAAACGAGTCCTCAGTACATATCTCCGCCATCCATAGTTCCAGGTGTATATGCCCAAGATTGCTTGCTTTGACCGGATTCCTGTGGTTGATTTACCGCCTCTAGTACAGCAGATCGAATTTTTTCTAGTGGATTATGCCAAGGAAATGAATTCGACCTGGACTTCTTGTGGAGATAGCACTTTCAAGCCGGACTTTGATGCCCAGGCTTCAGCCTTCTTTCACTTAGCGGAAGGCATTGAAGATGCAATGGACGAGATCCCGGACAACATCCGAGTCTAGCATATTGCTACCTCCACGGACGTGGCCACGGAGAGCCTTATGAAACGTTTGGCTGAGCTTGGTATCTAGTTTGTTGTATTGTGGTGAACCGTTTACGACTGCAGCGGTGTATTACGAGTGCCCTTTGTATTACTTCCTCTTGAGTTTTATGCTTCGTGTGCTCTATTCTGTTAGTCTTTCACCAAAACACCATACTCAGTCCTATTCTGAAAGGTAGAGAAGACGCTCCCGACGTCTCACGTCACATCATAGGATATCATCAGCATATTATCAATACCATTATAAAGATGTCTATAGACCACTGCACACTACGCACTACGCTTCTCCACTGAACCTTCTGATTTAAGGATAGACAAGGCCTACTAGAATATCCTTCACGGTCAACGAAGCCCCTGCTTTTAAGCATTCCATTTCTCCTCCTTCCGTGCTGTGATTCCCTTATCTATATCTTGATCTTTTCGTATATACTCGTCCAGGGTTTTTGGTCGGTCTTCCTTGTAAATGATATCTTTAATTTTATCGTTGAGACCTCGATAAAATTGCGATATTAGAGCAGAATCGTCCCAGCCAACGCATGACGCAAGTTCGCGAAACTCGTGTGTATATTTGCGCAGTGTTCCAGTCTGTGTTATTTCGAATACTCGTTGACCAGCTGCAAAGTCTCCCTCCTTGGACATATCTCCAAATCTCGAGATCCCTGGTTGATTTTAGCTCAATGGGAGAAAATCTGTGACTTTAGAGGCATAGCTTACTGCTTTGATCTTGTGCTAAAAGGATATGGTGGGCTGTAACCGGAAGAGCTCGGTATTGACGTCAGGGTTATCAGCTGTATTCGAAGCGGAGCACACAAAATGCAGGACACAATCTAGGAGCTAGCATCTGCCTCAATTTCGGTTAGCAGTTGTGTTAGGCCCTTAGATTTCAGGCTGAACACCAGTTAGGCCGTAACAGTGCTTATTTTCGCTTCTTACTGTACGTACGAAGTAGTAATTATCGGACTATGTTTTCAATTGCCTCCAAGTTGGTGATCCCGAAAGGAGACGCTGAGATATTTGTGTCAGAGAGTGCCTGTTACCTATATATTTTACTGTGGTGGGGAAACTCCGATCAGAGCACATTGAGTTGCAGGACGTGAAATAGAGGGTAATTCAGTAGCAACACTACATTTCGCAGTTTTATCGTCAAATTTTGGGTTGGTTAAAAAGGTATGTAAATTGTTGTTTTTCTATAGTACAGCCCAGCTGCATTTATATGTGCTTGATCCTCGTGACAGAATAGAGTTGAAATCAGGTGATAGCAAGTAACCCCGTCACAATATTACGAAAATCATGAAATAATACACTCCAAAAACACACAATGGGAGTTATACGTACTACAATTTAAATAAGCTATAACTTACTATGTGGCCAATAGTTGTGTGATAGCTTTTCATTAACTTCATAATCATGTGACTGTAGGTAAGTTAATGTGGTTGATTCCGTAATTCATAAAGGTTACCAAACGAACGCACATGTTTGTAATTACGACGGCCTATGGCTCCTCCATAGTTGGGAATTATCATAACACATAACTGTCCGCCAGGGTATTATTATTCAGTCATCCGTCATTCTGCTGCACCTCCTGGAATAGTGCCCAGGTAGTCATGTTTGTCCAACCAGTCGATCGCCTGTCATTTTTGCATGCTCTAACAAAAGTCTATATAGGACATACCTCAGATCTGCAACCACTAACATAAGAAGCAAGTATATGTAACAGAGCCTATGCGTACTGTACAGTATTGAAAATCACAGAGGTGGTAGGTGGTAAGATAAGGTGTACTCCGCCACACTCAGCTATACGCTTAGCAGCCAACGCTGTAATTACTGTAAATATGACTAGGAATCCTTGATCGTTTGTTTGGAAATATCAATCCATACGGCGATATCGCATAATACAGCACTTCCTAGTCACTATAAGGCTAACAATTATTTTTCAACATCGTGGCGAGGACCGGAACCCTAAATAAAATTGTTCTATGAGTTTGAAAGGCTCAAAGTGCTTGTAGTGGTTGTAGGTTGAGGGGTCTTATCCTACCCCTAATTGACGCCCTCCGCAATTAGGTGCGACGGTGAGGACGCGATCGTCATCTTCAGAGTAGCCGGGGTTCAGGAGTGGTCACAAGATATGACTGACACAAAAATACAGGTTTTTTCAGTGGATTCATAAATTGAGAATCAATTGGATTTAAAGTAGCGATGGTTTGTCCCGTCACAGGGTGCGTCTCGCGACGCAGGGACAGACGTTACGATGTTTTTATCAGTATGTCACTGTTGTTAAGGTATTTCTACCCTGGGGAACCGATATGCAACGAGAAAATTGTAGTGGTTGACCATGCTGTCGACGTTTTTGTTGATACCGTCGATTGCCACTCAAGCTGTTTCCCCCTATTTAGTCGCGACCGTCAGGGGCCGGGTACAGTTCATAGAGGCCAACAGCTTGGCAACTATAGGTACACAAGGGTCCTTAGTGCCAGCACCGGTAACGGCCATGCTAATCATCACGGTCAGCGTCTTACCACAGCCAGTGCCGATGACCAGAACCGGGTCTTCAGATAGCTAGCACCCCGGAACTCGGAACTGCAATAGCAGTCAGCCGATTTTGGCAAACATGGGCCAATTTTTGTTCCCTGTAGGGAGAGGGTACAATGCAACTCCGAGTAAACTGGGAAAACGGAATTTTTTGGTTGTAGTCTGCTACACTTAGCTACACCCTTAGCAGCCACAGCCTTAATTACGAAAGATATATGCGCTATAATTACTTTAACCAGGATCAGGGACCCTTGATCGCTTGACTGGATGTATCAACCTATGTGGCGATGTCGTATAATATAGCACTTCTTGGTTATTACAATACTGACAATGATTTTCAGTATCGTAGTTAGGCCTAGAAACTCAAATCAAACTGTTATGTGAGTTTGAAAGGCGCAAAATGCTCGTGGTGGTGTTGTATTTCACCCCGAATTGACGCCTATTGGTTTCCTTCAGGTAACGCAATAAGTGACTATCAAGTCAAATCAGGTACAAAATGGGTTCATAGGTCATTGGTTCATGTGTATTGAAGAGAGTGTGAGGCAGCGAGATATAAGTACATCCCTCGCTAATGATACTGTATGTGACTAGGTCTCGTGGTTGACCTGTAAATGGCATTCCGACAACGCCCTTTATAATTGGGCGTGATAGCAACGACGTAATCGTAATTTTCAGGGTAGCTGGGGTTTGGACTGTTTAGGAGTGGCCACGCAATATGAGTAACATAAAATTACAGTAATTTTCAGTAGGTTCACAAATTGAGAATCAATTGAAATTAAAATACCGATGGTTTGTCACGTCATGGGGTACGTCTCTCAACGCAGGTATAGACGTTATGCTCTAGTGCCGATTAATCACATCAACGATTGCTTAGAATAGAACTTGTGCTGTATACATCTGAAAAGCAATAAGGCTGATGACGGTTTCCGCATAGTGGTAAGGCTTACGAGCTTGAATAAAACTCTTTTACAGTGGTCTGTTATTCTAAGGGGGGGGGGGGTGGAGGTTCACGAAGACGTTACGTTTAGCAAATATAGAACACAGATGAAAACTCAAAGTTATACAGTAACTTATAATATATCTGTGTATTTTCATCTTCTAACAGCTTATGACGTACGTGTCTAACTTGAAATGATGACTGTTCATCCATTATTTGAAGGATCGGCTTGGTCTCTTTCAAATTTTTATCTGTAAGTCATCAACCACAGAGACTGCAACACTAGTAGTATTATGGTTAGCCTGTATGTACTCACTGAAGATCAAGATTTTACTTAAATATTTATCGACGAGTGTTGCAATCATCAGCTTGCACTAATCTCTTCGATTCGTCACCTTAATTTAATTGCACATTCGCTACTGCAACTCTAAAAATCAATGAAAGAAAACATGCACTATGATAGAGGCCTGGTGCAGGGCCCGAAAGAAAAGTTTCAAGAGATTATTGGGGAGATGGCATCGATGATGGGCCATTTTGCAGCAGCTCTTTTACAGATATCTCACCCAAAAATCGCAAATGCCATCATCGCTCATAGCTCTGTTACTGAAGATCCTGTCAAACGGGGGCGCCGAAGCCTTATATACATTTACTGCATGGTCTTTGGCACACAAGAAGAGCGAGAGTATATTTTGAAATCGACTCAAATGGTTCATAGCCGAATATCGCCTAGGAACTCTGACGTCGATAATCCAGAATTGCAGCTTTGGATTGCAGCAACAATATATTGGTCGTCAATTACTTCGTATGAGAACGTATATGGAAGGTTAAACGATCACGAGGCTGAGGCAGTATATAAGGAATTCTCAATTCTAGCAACAGGACTTAAAAAGGTACCGAAAGAAAAATGGCCACGTGATTTAGCAGCCTTTGAAGTATACTGGAAAAGCACTATTTCGTCCTTTACTACCACCGAGGTCTTAGCGGAGACCAAAGCTCTAGCAAAATTTATCATGTGGCCTGACGGACTTTTCTTCAAAGCATTTCCGATGTGGCTATTTATGCAAATTTTTGGACATGGAGTAAAGATAATAACCATAGAAATGCTGCCCGAAAATGTTCGAGTTTTATTTGATATGCCTAGTACAAGATATACCAGATTTGTATATCGAGTAATTATGCGGTTTACTCGGGGGGTTTATCCCCTTCTACCACGATGCTTACGAAATATAGTGAAAGACTTTTATATAAATAATATGAGAAAGCGGAAGGAGAAAGGAGACACGTGGTAAAAAGAAAAAGATTTAGTTGTTGAGAGACTACTGTCGGAATGTCATTGTCAGGTCAATCACGAGACCTAGTCACATGTTACGCTGTGCGAGGGAGGTATTTATATTCCTCACATAACTTAGATCATCTATGAACCAATTTTACACCTGTTGACGTACAAATCGATTCTTACGTTACTTGACATATACCAACAAGTACACATCAAACCCAGAAAAATCATGAAACTAGAAAACCCAAACCACAGCTGTGGAACCTCAGTGTTACATATGTCACTCCATGGCCTCAGACAGTAGTATTATATTAGTCACCTGAAAGGTTCCATTTACTAGGGCATCAACGACCTTAATAATTTTTTAGAAGAAATGCCATCACATCTCACCAGTCAAATCACAATGTTGAAATCAAGCTATGTGACCATGCGACAGGTACTGGAGGACAGATTTGGTCTGAAATTAGTGATGGTGGATCTGTAAATCCTAGCGATTATTGTCAAAACGTTATTATTAGGAGGTTACTATGGGACCTCACTTGTTAACGTATGTTGACATATATAACGTGGCTTATGGGGTAACGGTCAATAAAACCCAACTTACAATGTTCAACCCTTTACAACTCAAGTTTTGGGCTATTAAAACGCCACCAAACGAGTTCATTCAGAAGAGGACCTTCAAAAGGCTATACGTGCACTCCAATTTCATACTTTTACATCAGTCTTAGCTGCTGCTACCTACTTCCAAGTCTCTAGAACTACACTTCGTCAAAGGATGAAAGGACGAAAAACGCGACGCCAAGCCCACGAAACAGCTTAGATTCTTTCACCAGCAGAAGAAAATACTAAGTGCAAACTATGTCACCCGATTCCCAGAATTCGAAGGTAGAGAAGAAGGCAGGCTCTCCAAAAGGAGGAAGAAGAAGAAGAAGAGTTAAATTTCTGCCTCAACAGCGGCTAAGAAGAAGAATCCAGCTATTGTTAAACGCTAGGACTCTCAATCGTCAACAAATACTGTCCCTAGGATTGACGCGCATAGCAAAGCCCATTCACCGGCAAAGGGGAAACTACCTGTCTTCTCAGAGGCTTTTCGAATAAAACTGGCTGTGTATCATCATCAGAGCCTTGGTACCTTATATTGCTGGTTTCCATGAGATGATGAGGAGCTGTTGGAAAGCGACCCTAGTGTTTGAGGTAATTTAGAGACTATGAAAATGCGATACAAAGCCTGCACAGCGGATGGAACACCTTTATCTAGATCTATTGAACAAGAATACTCAAAAGTCTATCAAAATAGGCGCTGGAACCTGTAATTGGGCTAGTGATTGTTCGTAAAGCAAACCCTTCAATATGCACAGCTTTCGTGTTGATGATAGAATAAGTTGTCCTGATAAGCTTGCTGGTGCCAACGACGACAGTGACCGCCGGTGATGGCGGACTCCCTAGCCTAGCCATAGCAAGGCGATAACTAGCGTTCCCACGACGCACGCCAGACGGGCCTCTGGGCTAAGAAGGATTAGCAATCCAAGAGTATAGAGCGGAAGTAGCATGAATGAAAGCCCCCCCGGTAGTTACACCCGAAAAGCTGGCAGCCTAACTGAAGGAGGACATCCTGTTTCGACACGTCAAGGCTAAGAGAGTAGCTCTAGAGCTGACAGCTCGCAAGAGGCGGCGTAGAGTGGCAGCAAAGCAAGAGCAACTCTTCAGCTAAATCTTATTCCTCAAGCAAATGATGTTTTTTCCGCAAATCCTGTAAGAGTTCAGACTTTGGGGAAAGCGGAACAGCTTCCCCGTTCGCAAAGGCGCTTGCTTTTGAAGCACTGTAGATCTTAATCTGACCTTGCCTAATGTAGAGTGGCGGCCAGGGAAGGTTATCCTTGCCTCAAGGATTATTGAAATACTCACCCGTCTGTATGGCCATGGTTATTTCTTTATGACGTGTTTCAAGGCACACTTTGCTTCCACCAACCGCTTTCAGAGCGATTCGCTATTTCTAAATATTTTGAAGACACCGTTATCAGAGAACAGATCAGAAAATGCTTTGTCTATTCCCGCTAATTCTTTGCCGAAAAAGATTATCATGATATGATGATCTTATAATCTTCAGATAATCCACGTTATCTGGGCGATTTCTAACTCTAGGGATAATGAAGAGAGGCCCCCTTCAATTTGGCATAATTGGGGGCAGTAATCCATTCGATATACATAATGGAAATTCGAAAAGTTGGGTCAGCGATAGCAAGTACTTTTGATTGTAGTTTACCTTGGAGGCATTTGAATGGTTTTCTCTAGGCCAAATTTAGTACATATGAGATTCTCCTTGAAGTCTTCTGACGCATCAAACTTCGTTTTGGTTTAGTTAAGTAACTCCTATAATATGGATGAATCCTAGCTTTTCGAGGCTTCATAGGCATTATCGTCATACTTCGGCCGTACACACCATCAAGGGAAGATATAGAATGTCTAACCGTGTATTAAGCTGTGCCATTTCCATTTGGGGTCTTCTATCAGTCAAGTGTAGTTTAGCGTGGTTTAATATTGAGCGAGAATCTTGATTGATCTCAATGGAAAAGATTGATTGAATAGATTCTGAAACATAGTTTTCTGAATACCAAGAAAAAGTTGGTTATTAGATGGCATTGCGCCGCTAATTACCTTCGCCGAATTTGAACACCTTTGACAATTGCGCAATCATAATGCTTACTAGAACCGCTCCCTGCAGACACAGTAGCCATCAGTTTACCTTTAACGTGATACCTCGTATACAGAACTTGATATGATGGATGGGGTAAAGTCTCATCGTTTAAACCGAGGTGCTTCGCTACGCCGGTTTTCGCACCCTTTATGCTGCAAAGCACTTCTCGCTTCTAAAAGCTTGGCTCGCAATATAGAGGTCCTGCAGCATCCACTTCCCCAAACTGTTTAGGTCCCAGCTGCACACATATATTTTGGTCTTGTTGCCAGCCTTGATAATGCGAGAGTGAAACCGAGTCAACTGGATGCTGAGGACTAGCTTCAGCCGCTGAGAAGTTGACACTATATGTGGTGAGAGGTGGTATGTACATATTCGTCTGCACTATTTGCGGTATCGTAGCATATTCATGTTCAGAATAGTGTTTTGGGATCTGCAAATATGCTGGGTAAGGCTGCATTGAATTCAAACTTTCCAAATAATTGTAAGATTTTGATCCTTGTGGCACACTCGACCAAGCAGCAAATACTTCTTGAGGACTTTGATCGGTGTGATGCCTTGGCCAGGTCTGCAAGGGAGGAAACTCTGGGTTAAGTACATATGGCGCGAATGCCAATGTGACCAGCGATCCTTGTGGTGGTAGACGCCAATAGTTCTCTGGTACGTCCGCTTGCCATTCCATCGGTAGTGAAGCTGCATCGGGTGGAATCCAGCCAGTGGAAGCTTGACCATGGTTAAGGGCTCGTAGTTGCGAAATACCTGCCCTTCATTAGTCGGCGCTTAATCTTAGTTAATTATACACACACCTGTAACATCAATAGGAAAGCTGGTACTTTGGTGTCTCTTACCCTCGACCCTGTCGTCCTGAGCCGAGCGATTTGAGTATAGATCAAGCGGTTTAACACATGAATTTAAGAAAGAAGTCTTTGATGGTGCTTGGCTACTCATACTCTGAGCCTTTGGTCCTCGCTGGGCAGTGTCTAGTTGATCAACACGGCTGTAGCTGCAGTTTTTCCCGAATTTGATGCAGTTACTACAGCCATTTTGCGTGCTATCTTGGCCTGGGGTGCATTTAATTTTCCGCTTTCGACAATTATCTAATTTAACTGGTTAGCTAAATTTGCGTATATATATTCGTCTGCCCTCGCAAGTTCAAAGATACTTATTCGTACCACAAGCGACAAGAGCTCTCTTGCCCACCATATTCCTCTTCTTTCCCAAAGCAGCTCGGTCACGGATGACTATCGACATATTTGCTCGATGCTTAAAGGGGGCTGGTGATGGCCCGACTGGTGAAAGGATTAGACAACCTTGATGATAGTCCTAGTATGGAAGTGGTGAATTTGACTGGCCACTACTTGATAGTAAACCCCGGAATGCAGCGAAAATGCGATAAAGAACAATAAAATTCCAAACTGGTACCATGAAAAAACTAGACTACGGATATATATATACCAATGGACCTGAGAATAAGAAATTCGTTCAGGGAATTTGAGAAAAAACAAGTTGTCCAAGCGCAAGTTTTGCGCGGAATTTAGTCAGTTCATCTGACAGGTATGTATACAAAATGCCAGGGGTTTTTGGTGAGCTAAATAAGTAGCATAAAACTTCTGCACGAGCATGCACTAGATCCTTACCGCTTGTAACTTGCCTGGAAGGAAGAATCCAGCCCCGGCAGGTGAAATCGGCTGGGGTAGTACACCAACTCGTTCTCCTCATCAGTCTCAGAGAGACCTTATCATCGAACACAGGCTGTTTTTAGATTGTTCACGTAGAGAATCCTCTTTACTGAGAAAGTATATTTTTATAGCATTATCAAAATCGTAACTGTCTGTACAGGCAATTATTGTTCTTCCTGACGTACCTATGGCCTAAAAGCCGACCTTGATCAAGGAAACCTTCGACCTTCCTGATTTGACGCCAACCTGACTGATGTTAATCATGGAAAATCTAAATCTTCGTCTATCTGCTGCAATAAAAATCTGTCTAGGGCAATCTTATCATGAGAGTCCAGCCGCACACCATTTACGGAACCTGTGAAGCTGGTTTTCTTGCTTCTGCCACATAATCCAGGTGAGTATAGACCTAAGCTTGGCGGAGGAAACAAGCAGCAGATCGACGCCCGAATTTAAAAGAGAAAGCTATTGGTCACTGGCAAGGATATATTCAGTTCTACATGGCTACTAAGTGGGATGAAATCTTACCACTTTCATCTTGATCCCAGCCGTTGGCGAACGTGCGGTAAGTTGCACACAACCCTTGTATGCTTATGTACCTCTATTGCCTCTCCCCTGCCTTAGTGATAAATTAAATGAATCTGGGCGAGCATGCTTGTTCATACATACGTTATTATGGTAGGTCACAACCGGGAACATCTCCAACCATATGATCCCGGCAAATATAAATTTTAACGATGATAGGAGATTGGGTCAAGTAGGATTGAAGTCCATATCATGAGTCTGATTGAAGAAGAAGACTTGACATGTAAAGCGGCAGGATTTACGCTCAAAGCTGGTGGTAATGTTGTGTAGCGGGCAGTTACTAGCACCGCTTCTCCACAGAATTATTTCAGCGTTACCAAATATTGTGATATATTGTGAGAAAGAAAGTATCCGAATTGAAAGATGATGTAGACGAGGAGGATCAAGCTGAAGCATAAGCTGACCTTCGCGAAGGGCGAAACCGTCTGAAACTGGCATTGATGGCAACCGCGAGGATACATAGAATAGAATTAAAAAATTCTCAGCCAATAAATTAAGAATGTTGCCTCTCAAGTTTCGAGCTCAGGAATCGAAGCGGTCCTATCATATTGGTGGCTAATATTATGCATGCATAAAGAACAGCCATATCGCGAAGCAGCTACTTTAACATTCAGCGCAATTGCTGAAAGTTGAAAGCTGCGCAGGAGTTGTGGCTCCTAATCAGATATATACCATTGTACCCCTTTAACATAATCAAGCTCAGTCTGTCTTCCTTATCCTTGAAAATTCTACAGAATAAAGTCAGTCAACAAGGTTAAAAATAAAAATACTACCTTCATATTTCGACAATCCTCTCCCGCGTCGACGTTGCCTCTACTTGAAACCACCTGTACGGACATCCCATAACCGAAGATCTCTGCAGAAGTCCCTCAAGGACCTTATAGGGATACCGGATTATCCCAATATTCTCCTAACTATACTTTAATTGCTAAAAGTCCTAGGCTAAAATATCGTCTAACTTAGATAATCTATCTATACTATCCTTCTGAGTAAAGGCTAAAGTAAGCCTCAAAGGTATAGACCAGATCATAGTATAGAGCCAAGTACCTATCACAAATAACCTTTTTAATCGGAACAATATTACCGCTATTAATAGGGTAACCGGGAATAGGCTATAGTAATCTAGGGAGATAATACTGTAAGTTGTGATATTCCTCTATTTATTACTTGTAGTATATACTACCTAGCCAGCTGCTATCGAGAGCGTAATCTACTAATGGATTGGCATATTGCAACAACTAGTAATGGCTAGACTACTAATAAAGTAGGTCTAGATTGGATTAAGCACTTCGACTATCACATAGGCCTTTGTACGAAAGGTATATATCGGCTCCTAGTCCGCAATAGCCATAAGAGCCACCACTCGACCGAATTCGAGCTCTATTGATAGAACCATAATATCATTACACTTTGTATACCTCAGCATTCCTCTTAACTCCTTTAGCCATTAGATGTTGGTTGTTTGGACTATTAAAGGCACAGGGCCGTTAGATTGAGGCTTTTATTCGAGTCTATATTAACCATATAAGTAAGCTTGAGTTACTATATGGATTCAAAGAGGCATTTATAGATTCTATGACAGAAAAAACACATACAAGGCGGCTTTATAGGTGCTAGCCTTGTACCATACGATCCAGAGAGAGTCCTATCTAAGCTCAACGTATTGTTACGGGCTTGAATACCGACTGCCTCCCCTTTAGATACTACCAATCCTTAGGTTTCTAGGACACTATAGAACCCCATTGAAGCAGATTCATAGACTAGTCTTATTAAGACTCGTATTTATAAGCACCAGAGTGGCTCCCCAACACCAATTTTAGATGCGATAGATCAGTTTACGAAGGGAGCAAAGGCAATAATACACGAAGTAGCACTTCTTCGTAGCGAGGTCTCTATACTACGTAGAGCAAATAAGGGCTTAAGCAGACGCTGGAGGGCTAAAAAACACGTGTAAAGCTTAGAGGATCCCTTACTATACAAGATGGAAAGTATCTATTAGATTAGAAGGCTATTAATAAGCAAGTAGCCCAAGAAACACGCCAGAATAGCTGTCGAATAAGGGGGGCTCCTATGAAGCCACAGTACTATAGTGTTTGTGGTAAACCTGGCCATAATACGCGTACCTGTCAAGAAGCTATAGAATCATCTGATTCAGCTATTGCAGATGGCTAATTTATAGTGTTGGTGTTGTCAAATTGAGTTCAAAGGTTGTAGGGTAGTAGAAAGTGATGCACTTGCATATATGGTGCAATCGCTTATAAGATACATTAGTCATTCATTGGTTGATAGTACTATATGCTATATGAATAATCCTCCTAGAACTTAGCTTCATCAACGGCCTAGCTCTAGGCAAAATGGTTTATTTTCAGTTCGTTCAGAAGTTCGATAGAAGCTCTATCATATACTGAGCCATCTTGAGTTGCTATAGATTAGAGTTTAGGTGTAGCTATAGATATGACTTGAATGCATCAATGCTGGGTCGCGGTTCTTCTTGGGTTTCTTCGGAATGGTTATGATAATTGGTTTCCGTTTGTTGATTGATACGTTCTTTCTCAACTAGCGTAAGTTAGCGGAGCATTTTACTTACTGTTTGTCATCTGGTTTTGAAATTTGGTACTTCCGCCCGCCCTTCAATATCTGGTTACATTGCTGCGGCTGAGTATTGGTAGACTGTCGAATATTGGTGGTCAGTTGCATTTCTAGGCATAACAACTATTCGCGTTTCCTGCTTCCTTAAGTGGCAGGCTTTGACAGTAAGAGGCTTTAGCAAATTAGGGTAGTGAAACTTGATTTGTTTTCAAAGCCATACTTAAACCTTGTTTCCTAACTTAGAGATGAAATAGTTACTCCGTTGAGTCTATTGAAGTGGTACCTCATTATTACGAGCCCATCTAATTCTGCGTATAACTTATAATACCTTTCGAGGCTGTTTTTCTCTACTTGCATTCTTATAGCTGGATTTGATGCTGTCATTTTTGATAAATATATTATTCTGAATGCTTTCTAACTGTTGGTATCAGTCGAAGCAATATTCGATTCAGATCAGATCAGGAGATCAAAGGGGGTCAATTCAATGTAGTATAATAAGTCATGATTTATTCTAAGTGAGTGTGATACGTAGGTAGTATAAATACCACCTATAGCATCATGTGATTGTAAACGAGTGGGTCATGTGAGTATCAGGTGTTAATCACAGTATCGATATTCCAACACTAACTCTTATCTAACTTTAAAAGCCAGAAAATGTTAGAGGACGTGGATTCACTATACAGAGTGCTGTAAATGTATCAAGCCAGCCTAAAAGATGACAGACATCTAGCTAACAAACAGTTGAAGTTCTCATTTGCATTACAATAATATCAGACTTTGCTAAAACTTTCATATATCTTTGTTTGATACCAAGAGGATACTAAGATGAAATTATGGTGTGGCTCTGTAAGGTAAGGATTTTATTAAACATCTTTACCAGCTGTTCACCTTGCCAAATTGTCAATCATCTTTAAAACTTCCGTTCCACAATTATCTCTAGTAAATCCATTAGCTTAATGGGTTTAATTAGCTGTATTCCATGAAAACAAATCATACCTAGTCATTTTCTCGGATTGCCACGTGGGTTTATCATAGCATTTCCATTTAATTAGGAGTTTGCGGCCACGCTATATGAATAAATGAGTAAAAAAGACAAATATAATGGCTAATATAAAAGCACAAAAACTTACACCAACGTTTTTAGCACCAAGAACGCTTTCGACCTCGAAAATTTCATCGTTGTCCTCACTATTCTCTCCATTTTCGACATTCTTATTGTCCTCACATTGTTCTTGGGCCGTAACCTTAACCATATGCTGACTCTGGCCTTTATCTTCGATTTTGGGTTTGCTAGCATCATTTTTGGAACAATTAGTACTACTGTCTTTGTGGATGAAATGCTTTGCTTCATATTCTATTAGTCGAGAACTTGTACTCTCATTGCTATCTACGTGAAATTTCTCAGGATCGAGAATAATGTTGCTGATGCGTGGATGGAAATCGGTTTTTGTTCGTGGCGAACTCATTGCGGCTTGGTTCTTGAGTGACCTAGTAACGTGTGCTCAAAGCTGCCTTTGGGCCCAAACGTAGCCATCTTTAATAGAGACTCTGATAGAAATGGGATGACGTGTTGAATATCTTTGTTTCGTTTATTTCTGAAACCGGCCATCTGTAGATATGGACCCGAAGTAAATCGGCAGTCGTTAAAAGAAAAAGGAGTCAGAATGACAAAGAAGTGACGCGACTGGGAATTAAGGGTTGCTGACATGCCAAAAGTAAAGTTCTAGGTTGAACCTTGGTCATGGAAAAAAGGATGACATTCAACGTGTGGAACAGTTCGTGTCAAAATAGATCAACCTAACATATTTCTTAGTGTCAGGGAATATTACGTTGAGGGCAATCAAGTCTCAGGAAGGACTAGGAAACGAAGAACTCTACATACTTGAGTCTCTGTAATGATATTACTGTACTATACTATTGGATATCATCATATGAGACTCAGTCAATCCTCTTTGTCGGGTATCACAGGTTTCACCATTCGTGGACAGCCGGCCAGTGGAAGCAAGCCTCACGACGTCTACGAGCTCGTTTTGTGACTTAACTCCAACATCGTCTTCAGTTAGTGACACTGGAATAATCTCCATATCCTGTGTTGCTTCAAGTTTGTCTTTTTTATATGCTGCTACTATGATCACTCCCTTGCTCTTTCTACACTCTAGCTCAAATTGGGTCTCCAAAACCACCTATGGAGAAGATATCACATTGCTATTTGCGATTTGGTGCTGAGTCCTAATCAGGTTGTACCTACTAATATACAACAGCTTTAAGAGATTTATGGATGTCGTTGAGATAATACTAGTAGGTCTTCGTGTAAGATGACGCAACAGGTCGATGTCCCGATAAACGATCTAGAGTTTGATTTCGTAGCAAGAAACTTGATTTTTGCAGCCACTGCCGGTCTAGGCAAAATTCTCTGACGTCGTGTTGACACATGATTATTTCATGCGCACGTTCCTGCGTTAGAAATGGATTCCGTACATGTCACCATGTAAGTTAAGGATTATGACATAAAAAAATTCTTATTCCAACTAGTTAGGACTAGATATTGCCTTTATTCGGCATAGGAAAGAATGCGGCAAGAGTTAACACTTGCCACATTCCAAGAGCAGTTAACTGTCATCCACGAATCCACCCCCATTCTGTACCTTTTGACTGTTCTTATATCTTCAGGCCCAGATCTCTCTATTACAGTGTCCGACTGGTGAATGTTGCTCAAACGTTGTGCTCAATCAAGGGGGCTAGAAACTGTCACTTCGGAAGTGGAGGTCGGATATATATATAGGACAGGCCCTTTTTGAAAATATTATGCTTTCTCTCACACAATTGGTGCTTTAGCTCAGTAATTATCTGTAGTGGTATCCCATCGGTTGTACGGCTTGAGGCTTCCTCGTATGGCTGATACTTCGGATGGTTGTATTTGAGTGTAACCATCATCATTGATACCTGCAAACATTATCTGTTCGTGTACGTCCAGGTCCCTACTCGGTGCCACTATCGGCGCAGTTGACGAGGCGGTTACTTCATGGTGCTCTAGCCCGAAACTGTTTGTCCCTTTCCAATCATCTCTATTTTCTGGTAGAATATATGAAGCACTGAAGCTTACGGGGTCGCGCTCCCACTCCAAATTTATCGCACCGTCGCATATATCCTGTTGTAGAAATCCAACACACCTTTCAACACCGATGTTTGACTCAGAATTAAATTTTCTGGGAATTGATACAGGCTCATTCATATAACCAGACGGACACCATGCTACGTCGTGTGGTATATGAAGCTCTTGGTTCCAGTTCTGTGAGTTGTAGAGACTGAAGAAGTCGCTTGATATCGCATCAGGATTTCTATCGAACTCGTTTGGTATGCTATGCACAAAGGTGTCACCAATTGAGTCACTTAAAAAATTCTTGGTGAGCACCTCAGTGCTAAGATTAAAATCTGCTTCAAGTGACGTTGTATTCTCTGTCAGACACTTGCTCGAACGACTCTTGGACTGGTCGCGGGGTCTTCTCTCCCGCGTCATTGCTCGGCCTTCACGCTTTTCACGGATTTCGTCTATTAATTTGTTGTAATCATCGGCTGTCTCAAGATCGGACAATTTCATCCTGCGGGATACGTGTTGATTGATTCGATTTTGGATGCGTCGTTTCAAGACAGGGTCTGTGGGGTCCGTGAGGTCCGTGAGATGAGCCTTAACGTACTCTTCTCGCTCTCTCTGAAGTCGTTTCTTGGCAGCCTCAATATTCATGATGCTAGACAAGTTGGTGTTGAGAATATTTTCCACGGCCACACACTACTACGAAGAAATGGGGTCCCGTAGATGTTATTGAATTTAAGAACCCAAAGATTGCTCTAGACAGAAATCATGCGCTGCTCTCTTATCTTATTGAATGATGCTTGCTTGCCTTACCATAGCTTGTTATCAGATACCTAGCGATGGCCACGGATCATTCTAACCAAAATCTGTCATGATTTCTACGTCAAAACTGTTCTTGATGGCCTATTTGGACAGCTTGCATAGAAGTCTCGCTCCTAGACCCCTACTCTAGCTTCGGTTGTCAGCATGGTAAATACATCTTCGGAACCAAGCACTCGTACAACGCTAACCACGTTCTGGCCGCATACGCGGCGTTGACAGGTTGGAATTCTGGACAGTAGGAGGTGAAACTGTAAATGGGAACCTTTGAGGTCTAGATGCAGTATGTCAATCATGATAACTAAAATAATTGTCGTCAACTCTCATGCAGATCAGGAACATGATACAGGTGCAATTTTGCAAACAGCTGAAAGTCATGTACAGAAGACTTTTCTCCTCGTGCAATGCCAAATGGATAATAATGGCAGGCGTTCGCAGTGATAAAGGTCTGCTAAACGGCTCGGATACATTAAGAGGTAACTTGTAGATTGCTAGTAATGAGTAGAATAGAAGTAATTTTAGCTCTGGGTCAATCTAGCCATCTTCTTGGAATAATTTTGAAAGCATATAATTGTTGTTAGTGCAGCGAACACAAACGAAGCATAATGTGATTGGGATTGTGATGCTTCGCTTTTCCTCTAGCCATGTGCGTCTTTGCCCGCATTTGCTGAACATTCGATTTCAAGGACTCCCAGATGATTCAGCTATTCTTGTTAGGATGTTGGAAAATCGATTGGAAGTGGCAACCGCTGATGAAATTAGTACATGAGCCGCAATGGAGACAAGCATATCATGTATCCGTATAATATCGCGACCAAAGAGCGTTAGAGGTGATGGTTTGAAGGTGATCACAATCATACTCATGTCCAGGATAAGTTATCCCTGCAAGAGTTTCGACTTCTAGGAGACATTCAAGAAACAATATCCGTAATATTCCAACAATCCCATAGCCCTGGCATGGATCATTTTGTATCCAAAATTCCCCCAGAAGCGGACAAACAAGCAATTTCCAGCTTTCATGCCATCAATCAGTCTAGAATTTTTCGTCTAAACTAACTTTAGCAGCTTCCCCCAGAACAATTACACCGGGGAAGCTCTCGCCAAATTCCGGCCCCCACCTCGCAGTAACAACCGATGATTGTATCGACTGCGATCTTCTCGGGGCAGTCGTTATGCTATCCGGATGACTAGTTCCGGCTTAAATCCGTATTAAGTTTGTGATTGTACTGTTGGTCCGACGAACAGGAGGTGTCTCTGCGCCCATAAAAGATCAAGTTGCCGACGGCTTCCAGGGCTCTACGAGGTTCTTCCCCGCAATCGAACTCAACATTCCTCAAAGTGCTAGGTTCAACCCGGGCCGAAACCTAGCATTACTCGGACGTTTAGCGTAGGTTGGATTATCAACTCATTGACCTCTCTTCAATAATTATTTAAACAAGGGCCATCCTAACCACGGGGGAACCTCGACATTCCTGTACCATTTACGATGAGCATTTCAGTGCTTTTGTCACAAGCGGATTTGGGGCAGTTCAACGGGATACCTTTCGTCACTTTTTGTCACCTCGGAAGAACTGCCGAATTCTAAGCACGTGAAAATAATTATCATCGGCCACTATTAGTCTAAATTCATATCAACCCTGTATCAGCAACAAAGAGGCTTGTGCCACTGCCACTGGATGACATAGCAAAAGTTATGCTGGCATCTCTTCAATTGCTGATCATGGACTCTCACAGCGTTCACTGTACGAACAGCTATACCAAACACGACCGCACTAATGAAACCAGAGACGACTATCCGAGTCTGAAAAGATGATATATTATTAATCTCTGTGCAAGAAAATTCCACATCTACTTTGGATAACAGTTTTTTAAGAGTTGCTAGTACCACTATTGATGACAATTCTATGCTGGGCCTTAATTTTGGTCTCCATTCGGCGTCAACCTCATCCCAATACTTTTGAGATTTATACCTTCTCCGGTGCTGCGAAGACGGCCATTAGTTGTAGCTATCATGAACTGTAAGAGGCCATTCATCATAGGAAACCTGCTACATCAATAACGAATTGTCATTCTCAATAGAAGCATAATTTACCTATTTATGTACCAAATGTTTTCGAGGCGCAAGTGAAAACGCCGTACATTAATAATCACGACGTTCCTAACGAAAGAATTGGGCAAGGAGATGTGTATTGCTTCGTAGAACGACATTGCTTGTATTGTTTACAGACTCATAACTGTTGGAATATCGTTACATTAGGCTCATCACATGACGACGGTACGTACGTTTGCAGTCATGTCATACTCAAAACGAAGGAGGAGGGTATTCATATCCTCCTCCGCCTCCACATTGACTTAGAAGAATCGTCTACATTTTTACCACATTTTTGGCCTGTTACTACAGTTGAAACAACAGGTATACCAACACACGTGATAAGATATTTTACACCAGTCAAGATGATCCAATTTCAGAGTATCAATATCCTCATCAAACTCTGTATCATTATTATCCTTTTCAATACTAATGTATACTTCTTCGGCCACTAAAGACGCTTTATCTTCAGCTTCAAAATGAAAACCAGGCCTGTTGACTACTATTTGATTCATGTTCATATATTTCTGTGTAGGGGCTTGATTCAACGACTTTCAGGAGTCTGGCATGGCAGTACAACTATCAGATCTCAAATAGGATACTATGGCAAAAACCCTTCTGAAAATTCTTTGTGATTTCTCAAGGAAGTACTTTCCGGAAATACAAACCTCCGAAGCCACAATCTTCTCAAAAGAATCAAAAATGCCTCTTTTCGGATTTTAACGCTTATATTGATCGTGTGATTCGAAACTCGACCTGTGGACTCTTCAATGGTGAAACGAAGACCTTTAAATATTAATGATGTGGGATAATTTGAACGACTCTCATCTTTGCAGTAGTACGAAGCATCGAGAAGCCCACCAACAGGGCGTTGGCGTGTAGGAGATAGCCTTCTGTGAGATCAACGAGATCTTTTTTCATATACACTATTAGCGAACAAGCAGCAAGGTATTGCGCTATATATATAGTTAGCAGCCAGCATGCTACATCTTTCATCGCTAAACTTTCTGCCGGTAGATGCTACCTGCCCTTGCAGTATGCTTGTACAACCGTCAAGGTGTATTCGGGTAGTGTCTAAACTTGAATCCTTCGTCTTAGAATTAGGAATTCGATATACTGGCGGAAGTTGACAATTTGTAGATCTTGAGGCCGGATATGGAGTAGATTACTCTACAATAATAATGCTCCGCCAGTAGTAGCCCGTGTTCGGTTTAGGGGAATGGTGAGTAAATTATGGCACACTCAAGTAGTAATAACGTTGTAAAGTCGAAATAAGGGATTAACTCACACTTTAGCACGTAGGGTAGGGCCGCCACCAATGTGCAGATAAGTATATTCTTTGCGTATTCTCTGATCTTGCCACGCACGGCAACGATACCAGATAGTCCAGTCCTGTTAAATACTACAAAAGTTCCAAGTCCACCCTATTCTATTTGCATTTTACAAATGCCTTTTGAAATGTCTGTATTCAAAATATTCTTATACACTTTTTACTGTTGGAATATCGATACTGTGATTATCGCCTGATACTCACATGACCACTCGTTTACAATCACATGATACTATAGGTGGTATTTATACTACCTACGTATCACACTCACTTAGAATGAATCATGACTTATTATACTACACTGAATTGACCCCTTGATCTCCTGATCTCTTATCGAATATTGCTTCAACTGATACCAACATTTACAAAGCCATTAAGTTATTGGACTTTGCGCAGGAGGTAACTGCTGGGAATCGAACATAGAATAGGAAGCAATAATAAAATCTTACGAAAAGAAAAGTGATGGAAAGATAGCAGCGCGTTGAGTCACGGTATCGTAGAGCTTTCGAATGATATAGCATTTATAGGAGCTTACATTTCGATAGTCTTAATTGCTTGACAATAAAACCTCGTCTCGCCTGCAGTATTTTATGCTTATTATTCAAAAGTGCCTTCCTATTACGGCGTCATGGTGACATGATCGATGACTGAGATTCCTCTTCAATATCCGACTCCGATCTAAGGTCGTGAGGTGTTCGGGTGTCGTCACAGTACTACGAATTTTAGAGAGCTTCTGGTGACATGGTCGATGACTGGGCTTCCTCTCCAATACCTGACTCTGCCCCAAGGTCGTGGGATGTCTAAGTGTCATTTCTGTCGAGGCCAGGTGTCGTTGTTGCAGAACCAAATGTAGGGTACCCACTGTCGGCACCCGGTGGCTCGCCTTCAGATTCTTTGGGGGTTAAATCCAAAGACAGTTTAAAGCATTCCTGGCTGTGGTATTGAATCCACTGTCCGCTTTTGGCAACTTGGCAAGCAAGAAAGAGTATGCGCTCTTTTCTATATGTCGTCATTGATGCCCGCTCGTGGTATTTCTCTGCTTCGTCAATTTTTTCATTGTTAAACCAATCCTCCGGGAAGTAGTTGTCAGCCCATAATAGTCCCCGGATAGTATAGTCCTCTGGGAATGGCCTCTTGTCGTCCTTTTCTGGCATTGGGAATTTATCACTCTCAATCCTGTCAGGCGTGCTATAGGAAGCTAGCAAATCATTGAGTAATATTGTCAACGGCTCCCATGGAAATCTTTCCACTATAAGCCTCATTGCCATCGGATGTTGAGATGCCCGTAACAGGAATACAAGTGTAACATGGATGAAAGGTAGTATGTTCGGGTCGTTGATCCTGTCCAAGACGATCCTTAGGGTAGAATTGTGGAGACGTTCGGCCTTCTCAAAAGCGAGCATCTCGGGAGATGAAGCATCTAGTGTCTTGTCCACTGTATTATCACCGCCTACGGGGCTTGGAAACATTGCTTTAATAGCAACATTATCCTTAGAAGCAAATCCAAGCATCGATACGATATTTGCAATAGCAATCTGGTAACCTTGCTTCCTAAATTTCCGAGTAACTTTGCTAATATGGTCATCAAGAAGCAGAAGAAACTCGTCTACAGTTGGATCGAATCTCTCGGTTTCTCGGTTAGTGAATAGTAGACCATGGGCCTTAACAAATGCTGTATCCAAAGTAGGAAGCCTGAATTGTGTGTGGCTATCTGTATTAAGGATAGGCTCAAAGAGAGTTAAGATAGATTCTCTAGCTGAAGTAAAGGGAACCGGAACACACAACGACTTTGCGTAGTAAAAGAGTTGCTGTAGAGCACTTGGACGCGCAAGGATTGCTAGATGATGATAAAGTCTTCCAGTTGTAGGAGCCTTATCAGAAGCCTTTGAATACCAATGACGTGCAACGCCTGTCCAGATTTCTCGGTCCTGAATATCGTCGTCTTCTATAGCCATTCTGTATCTTCCAAGATCTCCTAAGCATTCAATCCAGGTGTCCTCGAAGGCTGGAACTGTCTCGTAGAGAAGAGCCATCATAGAGTAGGCTAGATATATAAAGGCGATCATATGATCCAAAGTAGCCGGTAGTCCATGTCTGAGAAGTTCTAAGAAGCTGTGAATGCCATGGCGCCACATCCTCGCTGGCATAGCGTACTGTGACGCTAATCTCCGAAGTGCTAGGCTAGCAGAAGGATGCTGCGATGCTAAAAAGAAGTCGTGGTGCTCATGTAAGAGGGTTCTATGGAGCGCTATTAGAGTCTGCCACTGTTCGTTATTTAACCTCGAATGAACTCCTTCCTGCTGTGCTAGAGTAGCATTCTTATTGTCTACTTCAATACACTTTGCTTCTACCATAACCAAACCAGCATAGATTCCCTTGACTTCAGCAATTAGCTGCTCTTGAGATATCGGTCTAGTCTCTAATTCAAGCATGATGTCGTACTGTTCAGGACCTGATGTTGTAGGTGTTTGCTGCAGAGGGGTTTGGATGGATTTATTGCTTCCAAGAATTGCCGATGTTTGGGCAACAGGAGACTGCCGTGGATTCATCTTATTTTGAGGTTGATATGGTTTCCTTGTTTTGGATTGCAGGCCAGGGGCACGCGACTTCTGTACATGTGTAGACGCAGCATTCGACGGGTCAAAAGATCCGTTTAAAATTGTAGAGCCTTTATCCGGATTCCAAAGCTTCTTTGACGGAACGTGCGGTCGTAGTTGTGAAGTCATTTGTCTATCAAGATTTCCTTCTGCAGCAGTGTTGAAAGGTGCGGGATTCGGGCATGTTTTACTTCGTCCTGAAGGGGGGGACGATTGCAATTTTTCACGAGAACCTAGCGCTCTTTGTGACGAGCTACAGGCGCTGATGCCGTCGCCCAATGCAGCCCTCTTCCTTGGTCCATCATCCGGCGTAGTTGCCTCCTCCATGACAGCATCTTCACTATTTCGAGGTGACCCTAAGTTAAGATCTTGTATACCGGAGAGAGATCGAGTAGGTGTAGAGTGACTCAAAGGTCGCTTGACTTGACCGGAGGCGCTCGGTGGGGGTTCAGGCTGCGCTTGATATGCATCATTCATCAAAGGTTTCTCTTGTGAGCCGTTCTCCATCAGCCTAGATAAGTCAGCTTCATTCACGTCTTTGGCAATGTTGTAGGGCAGATCGGGCTGTAGGCTACAGTAGGCTACAGGCTTCTCACATCTTGTGCTCCCTCCGTTGATATTCAACCCACTTAAGGTTGACAGGCTTCTGTGACATAGCTGTAGAGTTAAGGTTAACAAATGAATTGTCGCGAGGGTGATAGGGAAGTCCTTTCCGAAGGAATATGTAGATTGAAGAAATGCCAAATATATCTGCACTTGTTTGAAAGGAGAGATTTCTTGCTTAATAACTGCACATTTGAACATGAAGTCTAGAGAGATTCTTATATTTATAGGCATGCGTTCTTTGCATTCGAATTAGGCTGCATATTTGCGAACCACAAGGCAGAAAGTAGTGCCACTCGCAATCTTGTTTGCCAGCCAACTGAACCGGGATATGCAGCGCTCTTAAGTCGCTGTAATAAAACTTCGTCCATCACGGCGACCCTGACAAGCAACGGCATCTTTATCTAGTAAGTATATTGATGTCCTTCTGAAATTTGAGAAATCCTAGATCTAAGCGCGACACCAAGGCAACCTATATCTACGATGGCGAGATGAAAGCTTTTCCATACACTAAACTTGCTCTGGGGCATACACTGTCATGCAATAAGAAGTCGAGCTCGGTCCCAGAACTGGTAGACACATCACATTTCGGTGTCTGCTTTGGGATGGATGCATCTGATACTTGACGGGGTATGCCATAAGAGATGATGACCAACCGCTGAGTGAGGCTTCTTAATATATCAGCATCAGAAACGTCATGGTTCTATCGTAGTTCTAAAATTCAGACTATCTTGCCATTCAGCAAATAAATACATGATAAGCAAGCAATGACCGCAGTTAGTAGAACGGGTTTCGCCAACAAGTGATATTCTTCTCCATTATACTCTTCGCCTTTTTGTCTCCTGACTGGACGGTATGCCAGTTCTCTTTCCTATTAATCTAAGGGGCGGGGGGGGGGCAGTTCTAGCACTGCTCTTTCTTTATTCTATATCTTCAACTCAGCATATCTTCCTCATGCTAATTCCCAATCCAAGTCTGCAAAATCATGTGCGATTGCTAGCACATAACAGGAACTCGTAGGCGTTCTGATGATTAGAATAACGAGCAAGTTCTTTTTTCCTGTTTGAATTTTATACACAGTAAACACAAGCTATTGCTATGGATATAAAATGCTATCAGCAGCAATTTTGCCTTATTACAAAATTTCGACATATTTTACGAAATCATACTGTAGCTGCAGCTGTGTAACTATAATTTAGAGTAACTAGCACTTATTTTGTGGGTCCGTAATTAGTCACGATAATTCGTACCAAAAGTTATAGAATTACAAAACCTCTGGTAATCTGCGTAACGCAACCCCAGTCGTCAGCCTCAAAATCCTTAATTTCTGTTTAGTGACTACCCTCCGGCCCCTTATCAGCACGAAACTGTGCTTTCTGTCTTACAAAACTTCTTGGCGGGTATAGGCCTCCATGATAGGCCTGTGTTAGAAATATTGTCACCAGCGCACAGAAGATTCCTATTCATTCTCCATCCCAGGTATATCGTTTCTCACATCTATGACATGAAGCAGACAAAGAATCTATAATTATACGTACATCCTGCTGCCTCCTGTCTTCGGCAACAGCTGATTATAATCTATCACCTTGGGCATATGACCTTTACAGAGATGAGGGCTTCGCGCATTCTTTTCTAACCACCTTCGATCCGCATTCTAAAATATTAAGCTTGACCTGAGTTCATATATAGCTTCTACTCTAATTGATCATATCCATTTTCTTGACATCTTGAAAAGATCGATGCGCTAAACAAGAGGTCAGAAATTGTACTCAATGAAGAGTTAATCAAGAAATAAACAGGTATCTAAAATACAAAGTCGAAGATTTCAAGCTGGCTTAGCTTACATATATAAAGAGTGGATAATTTCATCCTCTATTCTTCCAAATCCAAAGGCCCCTAAAATTATTCAAATGGCCTAGTTTCTACTTATTTGTAATGTTATATCCAATTGTTGGTTACGTCAAGTAACGTAAGAATCGACTGGTAGGTCAGCGGGTGTAAAATTGTTTCATAAGTGATCGATGTATGTTGAAGAGAGTGTGAGGCAGGGAGGTATAAATACCTCCGTCGCTAAGAATACTGTAACATGTGGCTAGGTCTCGTGATTTGCTTGTAAATGGCATTCCGACACCGATATACGTAAATGTTTGGGGCTAATGAACGAGCTATTATATCCTCTAAGCATCTTTAATTACATCGTCTCTTTATATTTTGCTATCCTAAACAGATTGATTTTGCATTTACATAAATTCCTGTGGTATAGCTGCATGGCCCTTTGATTTCGATTTCGACACTCACCTTCATGAATCCCGTGCAGATGTAATCTAAACCCTCCCCAATTCTTATTTCTGTAAGTTGTTCCCATAGTTGTATTCTATTCTTCGTGATTAACTTAGTATAGTTATTATTAAAAGAATTATATGGTGGCCTGAATCATTTTTGTTCTTCTTTAGTTTGTTCCATTAATCCGGTGCTTTTTTTGAGTACTCGAGGTAGTAGTTCTCAGAGCTAGAGTTGATTTTCTTACAAAAATAGCATCCCTTCCTCTTTTCGCATTTTTCTTTCGCCCCAGTATGTTTGTGTGCCTAGAAGTGATTCCCGTTACGTTTCCGTAAAGGAGAGTTTCTTGTAACTCGCAGCAATATCATGAATAAAGTCATCGAGAGAATGAAGTTTTATGTGTGCATTAAATCTCTAACATTCTACTCATGCAGGGTACTTCTCGTTTATAGCCCTAATGGATATAATTAGTAGGCCTTGATAGGGAGCACAAACTCAAAGCATCAAGCTTGTACTTGGCTGGCTTGAGTTAAACAATGAATCTATCAACAATAAACACTTATCTCTTAATGTTTCATGTTTTGCCTCTCTTAGAACCTGTAGTAGTATAGCCTAAGACGAAAACCTAAGGTTTATGCTCGAAATTGACAACATTCGCGACAGAACGTACTCCCTTGTTATATCTTACCTATTATCCTCCCTGTATTCTGTAGGGTCATTCCTCTGGAAGAATAATATCACTCCTTTTGCCAAAGGCTATAATTATCTCTGCGAAGCTTCATACCGCTCGTCAGGATTGATCTGATAAAGATGAGGGGCTTTTTATTGCTTGTTTTTGTGTTTTGTGCCTACAATATCTAGAACTCTTATCAATTCTGGTACGCTTCATTGATGTCTAGATAAGCATCAAGCTATCATCCGAAGAAGATAACGAGAGACCTCAAGGCGACCTTAATTGGCGACCCTAGATAATCACAATTGGATATCAGCTTTAAACTCGTGGTGGTTATTGTTGTTGGGATGGTTACCTATAGGTCAATCACGAGACCTAGTCACATGTATACAGTATCATTAGCGAGGGAGGTATTTATACCTCTCTGCCTCACACTCTCTGCAATCAACATCTATGAACCACTTATGAATACAACTTGTACCTGATTTGACTTGAGAGTCACCTATTACGTTACTCCACGTAAACCAATAATTGTGTTAGGCTGATAAAATGGACGCCACGGCTTAGTATAATTTTTCAATAGTTGTTACTATTGGTATCAATTCGTTATTCAGTCGAAATGTCGAAATATTAGGTCAATCATTATGGTATAAAACTCAGTTGTTCGCTACGTAGGTATGATGCGAGGGAGGTATAAATACAACCACCTACAACGTCACATGATTGCAGACGAGTAGCTATGTGATTATCATGTACTAATCACAGTATCGATATTCCAACAGTTATCTTGCAATGAACAATTCGTGATAAAGATAGTGGTGATACTAAACATTTATATCGAGTATGTAAAAGTAAATTGAACACTACCTAGAGGCCTATTAAATGCAAGTGCTTGTGAAATATTCATAAAACTGTGCTTGTTTAAAATGTTATCAGTATCATTTATAAGTCACACCCAGTTGTATAATGAGATGCTGACATTGACTTATAGCATAGCATATATATCCAAAATCTTCAACACTTCGAAACCAACCGCCCATTGTTTGCCATTACCAATGTATAAATCTATTGTATCTATTTTCAAGGGTACAGCCCATGGTATAAGAGCCGTCTATTTCTTTTGGAATGAACTTGCATTTAATATCCAACTAGAAGAGTATCGGGGCACCTCTTTGAACTATCGAGTGTCACGAAGATGGAGATCGTTAGTGGAATCGCTTTATTGAGAATGAAATAGAAGATTTAAAAATAATCCAGTAAGCTCTCTAAGGCACTGTTGAGCTAAAGCCTAAATGTAATTAGGGCTATTATTGCGCCAAATCTAGACATATTAGTATATATTGATATGTAGATAGTCTACTCATGTGTCCTGTAATTTCAGTCTCTTCCATTAACTTGGAGAGGCATGCAAGACGCTCACAGTCAGATGGGTATACCTTGAATATCTTACAATAATTACATTTTAGAGTTCTCACAGCGAACTGTATGGTCCAGAAGCTAGTCTTATCTAAATCGTCAGCCCAAAGGAGCGCATCTTCAATACAGGTTATTAAACATAAATTCTTTTCACCTATTAGACGGAAAACCAACGACAGAAGGTACAATTCCCTTATCAAAAGATCTACCAACGACTCTTAGAAGGTCCTCCGCGCGCCAATCTGTCTAACTGAGTCTGGATAGTCAGATACCGTTCTTGGTCCGCTTTGTATCCGCGAATTATTCTATGCATACTAGCCTGGATTTCCAGAAATTTAAATAGGAGACAAGCAAATAATGACTTGCCTGAGCTAGTTTTTTTGTGTTTAAGTTTGATATTAGCAGCAGTCTGACAGATTCTGAAGAAAAGCTACGACCTTTATCGAATAAACTTAAATTAAACCAAGAAAGTATCAGTAGTCAACTAGTTGAACTAATTTATGTGAAATTGGACAAGTTAACTTACTAAAAATTTAGTAACTTTCTATATTTATGTTGTCTGGACAAAAATGCTATATAAGTTACAAATTGAACCAGCGATTAACAGGATATAGCTTAAATTTGCCCTAGCAATCGAAGCATAGGCATAAAAGAAAGACAATGTCAAATTTTTGAGAATACTAAGCAGAAGTTATTTTATTTCCTAAGCATTTTGTGGGAATCTCCCGTTTATCGAAGAAATGAATGTTACTGTATAGAAGTTAACGTCACTGATGTCAAAGAACATGAACTATATGCACAATTTTCCAAAAGAGGAAAGTTCCAACCAACATGTTCTTTGAGAGCGGACTTTGAATGTCTATCACAATTGAAAAGTGTGCAATTTGCAGGTCAGGTTCAGGTAAGGGAGCAGGCCATTGTGAACAAAAACATACGGGCATCGTATCAAGCTGACGATCTATGCAGGCAATTCTGAAAGCAGCTGGTCAGCGCCGTTGAATTATTTTGAAGATTAGGCAGGAGTTGCTGAAAGTAGAAGGCCATGTATTATTCGCCTCCGTATGTTGGAGTACTGAGCTTGGAATTATCTCCGAGAAGTTGGACCAATGACTACTCTTAGACAGACGAAGGCGCAGCCTGTATCCCGGGCCCTTAGAGCTGTTGGTGGCGCATTGCGCCTCGAGCTAGTGTTAACGGTTAGGTATTCTGAGGTACTCTATCTATCCTTACAGCCAGGGTGGGTCGAGGCTTAAGCGAAATCTAGGGAATCTCTCGTAAACCAAAATGCCGTGATGCCACTCGATTATACAGTCTCCACCCAAGAATACGTATGTGCTTCGTATCGCTACTGCACTACTTCACATCGTCCCGCTTTCACATTTTAGGCAATAATTTTACATGTAAAGTGTCGCTATCAATACATGAACCAATCGAATTGGTCCAGGAACTTAAACCGTTACGCTAAGCCAGAATGCCTAATGTACTCCACAAGGCAGTTATTCGACTCGTCAAAGAACTCGACTTGCTTGCCTACAATCTGATACGAAGCAGTCTTAGCAGAATTGCGAAAGGTATAATGAAGCACGAGGTAAGGAGATAATGCCTGCTCTGGAAAAGCTTGTATCTGATGACAGCCCCTGATGACATTCGGATAGTGTAATGTTACATTCTCCTTCATTGCCCACGTGAAGGTAAACAATTGTCATCAACGAGGGCTGTATATCAAGCTTGTGTGAAGTCAAAGTTAATTACCGGATATCTCTCTTTCATGTGCTGACGAAACAACCATTATCCTTTGTTGGAGCTGAAATAAACCGAGAAATTTCTTTCTACTATAAGGTATTGAGTTATCTAATTCCAGCAGATGTAACTACCCTGAAATGCGTAGTCTGCATTTATAGGATCTATGATACTACTTAATACCTATTCATTAGGTAAGAATACTAAAAACTATGCTGTAAGCATTATTACACTTCTGGAAAGAGGAAATGGACAAAGAAACAAGACTGGTAGGAAGTTGAGTACGTCATATAGTCAAATACGATAGTTCCAATTTTAGAACCTTCTTTTCATTGTCTAAAAATAGAGTTATTGCCTTTTTATTACTTACTTACTTATATATGTACATGGTGACTCCTCAGTTGCGGACTATTTTCTAGGTGAACTACCATAAGCAATCAAATCTCTTCTGCTAAGAGTATCTCATCCAGACTTTCAGATATGCCTAGTGATGAGCTAAATGACCTAGCCAATCCTGTTCTTACCGGACGGCTATTTCAGTGTCTCGACTGTCAACAACACATTCTTCTTCCACTGCATTCAATAGAACATGCAGACGCTTGCTACAACTTAGCAATTGGAGGCTGGTCACACGAGGAGGGTGTGGAGGTTTCCAGTCATTTCAATTCCTCTGAGAAGCTTATCTCAAATGGCAAATTGACAAATCAGACACAAATGTCGGATTCGTATCTAAATTCATTCTCAACCTTTGATGCATCTCTATTGGGTGGCTATCAACCAGAGGCTTTTTTCTTTACTACGTCAGATACATACAAGGTTCCAGAGTCTCATTCCACACAAATACCCATAGCAGAATCCGATGGTTCCTTCAATTCGTACAATTTTGTTCCAGTCCCTGGTGACAATAAAAACACAAGTGTTACAGCATTACCAGAATTGGATACTGCACAGCTTATAAGCCTTGTCTATAAATTGAAAGATAGGTGTGTGCAAGCTATCAGCTTCTGAATGAGCTAGCTAATCTAGGTTTTAGCTGTGATACGTATGATATTCTTCCAACGTGGTCGCAAAAGCTAACTCACTGACATACGTCATATGTAGAATCCAGAGAGAAAAGAATTGGCAAATAGAGAGTATTCAAAGGCAGATATTTGATATTGTTCTTCCTTATATCCAGCAAAGTACATTTGATTTAGACGAGTTGAAAACTACGGTTAAAAGTATTGAGGACTATCTACCTTCACTAGGAATGTGGGCAGTGGAAGCCACTAAACGACTGCAGCGACCTCCTTACTCAAAACCTGGCAAAAAAAAAGAGAAATATTATAAGGAAATAGGAAACAGGACAAAATAATGAAATTTTCGACATCGGAAATTGACCACCGATGCAGCTATTAATACGGTCCATTGACAAACTATTCCACTAAAACCTCTACTGTTGTAGGATAGTCTACAGATTAATAATTTAAAGTTTTCTTTTGCTGTATCTAAATCCTTCCCGGTGCCTTGTATAGATATTAAATTCTGTCATGCATTTAATTATTATTGTTTTACGTCAAGTAATGTAAGAATCGACTGGTGAGTCAACAGGTGTAGAATTGTTACAGTAAAGTAACTTGTCACATACTAAGTATGAGGGCAGAGCATTGAGTATTCTAAGCTTTTATTTTCTATAGTGTGAGCACTGGTCGTCAAATAGGACGCTCGGTAGAGCATCTGAGCTAATGAGGGTGGATCATGTTCTTGTAAGGTGTCTTTCTTCCTATCATTTGGTGACGATATATATATAGCCTATTACGTTACAATCCGAACATTCGGTTGCAATGTTAGTGTTTCTGTGGGCGGTATGGCCGTGTTGGGACACGCATACCATGTATTTACAGAGATCATAGGCCTGTAAACGACACTCCAGTGCGCTTGTTTGCCCATGTGATCTAGTAGATGTAGGTGGAAGGTTTGAAAGATTAGCTTTCACTTCACCTTCGGATGCAGTAGTTTGATAAATTCTTGTTATTGAGAATTAGGAATAGTCCTCCTCTTGACTATCGACTATTTCTTTAAGCCGTGTAATAGCGCTGTCCATCCATGTCTCTGGTAACCCTTGAAATCTCCGAAGTGCGAAATCTATATCCGCAGAACTTTGTGCCATAGCTAGACGATTTAGAAGAACATGCTGCCCATGCTGGAATGTAAAGTTTGCTGGCCCTCCATTGCGATATTCTTCACAATAACGCTCCAGACTCACAACGTCAGATATAACCTCTAATAGGCGACAGATTTCAATTTTGAATGGATCGACGGCAGTAATATATTTGAAGTTTTGATGAGTTTTAATAAAATCTCTAGCCTCAGTAAAGATTTCTCTAGCTTGTCTATAATCACCTCGTAGAACGCATTGCTCGGCAGCCTTTTGCAATACTAGCCTGCACATACTAGAGTAACTTTAGTAAGAGCGATACGGACAGCAAGAATTTTGGAAACACACATGGGATAACCTTGTTTATTGATTTGTTCTGCCGCCTTTTCATAGTGAAGAATTGCCTTGGCTTGGTAATGGCGAGTTGCCATGGCTTGAAACTCTTTTTGTCGACTAAGCTCACTGATTTCTTCGCCGTTCTGTCGAAATATATCATCAATTTCTTCGTCTTCTCGTTGAAATAGATTACCAATTTCGTCAGTACTTAACCCACTGATTTCTTGACTTCTTTTTCGATATTGGTCACCCATTTTTTCATCAATTTTAGACATCCGGTTTCGCCGATATGATCGGCCGAGCTCATCGAGAAGTTCACTTATTTTCCTGAGACAACGGATTTTACAGAGTGTATTGGAATAATCCGATTGGGAACTTTCATAGTATTGGACAGCCAGCATCTTGTCCAGCCCTAGCTGGATACACAGGTCTCCTGCATCTTCATAAGCTCTACCAGCACCATCGTCTATATTTAAGTCTCCTTAGCTTCTGTATTTCATCGAGTGGTGGGGACTTACAATCGCCTTCCTTGTATAAAACGTCACCTTTGTTTTTACATTCTTCCACGAGCTTTTCGCCTCGCTCGTCTTCAATTCCAAAAGCACGAAAGGAAAGGCTTTTAATAATGTCTAACATACTTTGGTTTTCCATCACACTGGTAAAATAGAGAGTCTAGGTGGTTATATAGTGATAATATGGAATAGTTATTATGGTCTGAGTCGCTAATATATCCATTGAAGTAAGCATAGCATGCGCCGGAAGAATAATGTCATTAGAATGCTGACGGAAATTAGCCTGACTCTAAGCTACACCTACAACTGAGAAAAAAACACAATCACAAATCAAAACTCTACCTACCGCATTAAACTTGCATTAGACTATATAAATAACCCAAGCTCAATATAGCACTCTATTATTGGAGTCTATTTACTATAAATTTAATCTTATTAAAACGCTTGATTCTGTGAATACTATTTCTAGATCTAATATTAATTCTAAAATATATCTGTTGGTACGCTTTACAATGGGTAGACATTATAATAGTAATAGAATCAAATGCTTACTTACAGAGTATGCGGCGTTGAAGGTGGTTCTTATTCTCTCTATCTGATGTGAAGTGAAAAGGGGGATTTATCTCTTGCGATTACTATCACGTGAAATGATCACATGACCGTGATCAGGTAACATTTATATGTCGTAGCTCATAGATCTCGATATCCTCAGCCGCCGCCCAATTCTGCATTTGCGTTTGAGTGCTAAAATAATTGGCTTTGCTTTAATTCTAGCGTTCATTGTACCTATTAGAATATCGATATTGGATATCGATATTGGACGTCATCATATGATATCCAGACTTGACATCGTAAGCAAGGGGGTAAATACCGTACCTCTCCACATTCATTTACGGAAAATTAAATCAATGGTATTACAAAGTCTGCCCATTGTAAACGTATTCCAACAGTATCACTCGGTCTAACTTAACTTAAATCATACTCAAATAAGTCTGCTTCCCTTGATATCACCTAACTATACATTAATTTACAACTGGCTTAAATTCTTCGTTCATAGTATTTCTGTTGGAATATCGTTATTAGATCTCGTTTATACACCTGTTTGTACCTTGCTACAAACACCACCTGGTTGTAATTACGTATTACTACGGATGTCGAATCGGTAAATTATTTATTCTGTTTGTAGTACAAACAGACTAGGTGTATTGTATTGATAAGACCTCCATCACACTCACTTAGAAGAATCATCTGTGTTTCTACGTCAAATTTTGACCTGTCATCTATACAGTTGAAACAAGAGGTAAACCAACAATTTCATTTCAAAGAACTTTAGCAATTCTAAATTGATCTAAGTTATTAGTGTTTCTAAATTTAGGAAAGGTAAATTTCTCATATATAGATACCCTCAAATGAAAGCCCGCTATCTTGAATTCCTACTCTATTACTCCGATTACGTAAAGCGTGCTTTCTTCTATATTTTTGATATCTTTAGAAACATGCATTACTTAACTCTCGTCATTATCCGAAATTACATTCTATCTTTTTAAGATAAAGATATCTATACGTACTACTTCTGTGAATAGCACGTGCCCTAATCGTCCTACCGTGTTAAACTAACCCATCTGCTTCGCGAGAAGACTCTAGGGTCTTAAATTAGATCAAATGTCTTTAATGGATTTGCCGTATGAGCTTGGAACTAAAATAGCCAATGCCTCAACACTAAAGACAGTTCAGGCACTTAGGTTGGCCTGTTACTGTACCAAATCGTGGGCTAATCCATACTTACTACAAGCTGTTACTGCTGGGCCACAGGCTGGAATACTTGAAAGACTTGAAGCAATATCTTCCGTTGAAGATTTTCGACGTTCAATCACAACTATCACTTACCGTGCTTTCCCTTGTACTTTTTGGGACGATCGAGACTTTCTTAATCATCCCCGCGGCTTACTACATAAACAAGGAGCTACAGACGTCCTACCCGAACTCGCAAGATCGCGACTTCTCCGCATGGCTTCTGCTATAACGCAATTAACAAATGTCACGCATGTGAATGTTAAGCGACCAAATTTGAGACAGAAAGGCGAACTCAGGAACACGACCCGTGTTATCGCCATTATTGTAGAAGCTCTTTGTGCAAGACGAGGACATTTGCCTTGGCTCAGTACGCTTAGTCCACCACTTGCAGGGATAAAGCTCTGTTTTGAACTATCCACAAAAATCTCACAGGAGCTTATTGAAGGACTTGGCAACTTAAGCCTTTGCGTAGACTTGTTACCAAGTAAAGGTTGCGCTCGTCAACATCGTATCGCCAGACTTATGCCAAGTGACTCTCAAAAACGGAGCAGGGATTTCTCTGCAATAATCGATAACACATCGTTTGAACATGCACTATTGGATTCGCCTAAAAGCGCCATTTTCTTAAGAATACCAATTCTTTCTAGTCCATTTATTCAGCTCTATCAATCTAATCAATGCCTTTCGGCACAGGTAAGCATGCAATACATCTTGTTATTTGCAGGGCGGTGGGGAAAGATCGTTTCGGAAATTGAATTATGGCACGAGGTTGGGGACAATTGTCATCAAGAATCCCCTCATTTCCATGAATATTAAACTACCTATTCGTGGATGCATAAGTACCACAATATGAATCACAATAGTATCAAACCTTGCTTCTCCTAACAAATAGTCATTTAGAATTGGAAATAGTGGGTTTGCTAGAGCAACAAAAAGCCAAGGAGAGAATGAAAAGGGCGAGCTAGAACCTGCTGTCAGGTGTTAATAATGCAACACTACACCATGTAGAGTTGCAACATGTGCGGGTTTGTGGTATGAGCTGTATTACAATAGACGTCCTCTTGCTGAAATAGTTAACACCATCGGGTGTAGTCCGTTTAGTTTCAATTGAGAGTAGATATCCTTTGTTGTTTTAGGTCTACGAATGCCTATCGCAATCTACTTTGTAGCTCTCCGGAGCCTTTCGTATCGTAAATGTATCGATTTTCATCTAGGGACTAGGGATGTGGTAAAAATTTATATGGTCACTTTCTTGGACAGGAGTCTGAGGATGCTAGTTTTTGAATCGCCATTGGGCGAAGAAACTGGTGCTAGCTCCCATAAGTCTAATGCGACCAGTGGGAACATGGTTTAGGAGAAACCGCTCTCAAATCTAATATACTTTAGTGTATAACAGCTTCATTTTCAATGTACGCTTCTCTTCAGAAGATGCCCATTGTTCTTAATGCAATAGATGTAGTGCTTTAGGTGATCCCGATTTTAGTTCTTCTCCGGGCGAATTAGCAGCGGCTTGCACAGGGCATCCAATGTCGGAGATGCAACGCTTCAGGGCCGTTCATTACTATTCGAAGGGCACGGTTAGATGCTGTTTACTGAGCTGTATGTTTGACTTGAGATTTGCAGAGAGTGTCTAAATTGTCCACTGCGCTGCGAAATCTTGTTAATTCCACGTTCATGCGAAATCATTGCGAGTTTCGACTGACGCGACCACATTGTTTGCAAAGCTCTTCATAGTAGGGTCATCTTGCGACCTCAAACTTGCTGACCAATCCATCCGCCGAATTTGGACCCGTCAGCCCAATCCTCAGGCAATAAGCCTAACTTTTGGTATGTCATTCAGATAAGAAGCGAGTGGATTTATTAACTTAAGCAGCAGCGGGCTATTGGAATTAGTTTATCGGCTGTGGGGCACAACTTGTTCCGATTGACACCGATTTTGACGTCTATTAGTATATATCCCCGGATTTCGGAGAGGAAATTTAGCTGAGTTTCCAACATGTTCATCCTAAAGATTTATTTTACTTAGCTGGCTGTGTTCTAGATCTCTATGTCTGTTATGCTACAGTAAACTACGAAATCAGTGTCTAACCAAACACTCGTTGACTTTTGAATTCGAGTTATTAATAAGTAAATGAGCCTACTATAGTAACGTAACCGTATTTTAGCTTCCGTCTGCTCACCTTACCTAGTCTGTGGAGTAAAGTGGATCTTTACACATAAAATTGGGACTTTTGCCTTGCGCCAATTTGGATTTTGTCATCAACCCTTAGTCAATAATTCCAATGTTGGCCTATGACCCCAACAGAGAAGGGGTATGCAGCAAGGCTGGGATTTGGGGTCAATCTGGCTATAGTAGACTATCCTACTTAAAAGATAGCTCGAAATCCAGAAGTCGATGTACCAACTTGCAGTATCGTAACTTCATTATGAATTGACCTTGTTCTATTTAATTTTTTGTTTTCCAAATGCCTTCTGCCTTCTTTATCTTATAATTCTACATACCTCAACAATGACTTTATCTTTAAAAGTCTTAGCGTCAATGCGCCATAAGTAATTAGTAGAACCTTAATTTGACTTTCTTCGCTATTTTGAAGCATAAAACAAGGAAGAATTGTGAGGATAACAGGAACTCCGAAGAAATATACTGAGCTAGTTGCCAAAGGTACTTATTAGTTACGCTAGGTAACGTAAGAATCGACTGGTATATCAACCAGGTGTAAAATTTGGTTACAAGTATAGAAAGATGTTGAATGAGGAGACTGTGAGGCAAGGACGTATAAATACAAGAATACCGTAACATGTAACATGTAACATGTGACTAGGTCTCATGATTGACCCTGACATTCCGACAGTACCACTTCAGTTGGCTTAGTTCGATTATTCGTAAGGCATGTTATCTTTATTGTGGGTGAGTTTATGGATTAGTATTAACATGGATCTGCATTCTTGCTGTCTGGAGCCCTTAAGTACGTCGCAGTTTCTTTTATCTTGACAAATCGTACTGTAAATTATCAGCTCAGTCCTCTGAGGTTGATAATTGCTATAGTATAAGCCGCAAAATTGATAATTGGCCTCAGTTCAAAAAACTCAATGATATTTTTCTGGCCCTTATTTCTAGTTGATGACCCGCACTAGCTTTCTTCCCCAGCTCCTGTGGAGTGTATGCACTGCTTCCTTTCTATCCAATGGGGTTCTACACGTTGAAAAGTCGACTGTGGTGAAAAATGATAAATTGGAAAATTGCCACTCCTAGAGCGTAGGGCAGAGCTAATTATTGTAAACATGTATTGTAAAGAGAGAGATGCGCCTACTTCAAGCTTAAAGATTAGATAGAAAGATCTGAGACCGTTCGACCTCATGTCAGCAAAGTATAGTCATATTCACTATCCATCAGGTGGTGATGATGTAATATTGCTTTTAACTATGCAAAATAATCTCTATAGGATACATGGACCTCTCTGGTACTCTAAAATTGGGTCTAAAGCTAATCAACACTAGATTGACTCCCTGATCTAAGGCAAAGTCCGAAATAATTATAAATAGACAACATTAATTCCTTTTCATATCCCCAAAAAATCTCCCTTTATGTGTGAAACTAACGGTTATTTCCTCGTCTATACCATGGGAAAGCTCCGTAAGAAGAGAAGCAATTTTTGCTTATTCAAGACCTACCTCGATAGTCAGATTGTTGATGGGCGACCTGGATTATTTCATATCCATCATATAAGCTTAGCCACCCCACATCGAATAACAAACACCAACTTTGAGTATCCGGACATGACAATTGATAAAAAGGATTCCCCCCACGTTCAAGTTGAGGACTATGAACCTGGAGGCGATTTAAGATTGTGTACGATAACAATGCTTGGCGTAGTAATGCAGCGGCAGCCATGGGCTAAAGACATCAAAGAAGTGTGCCTTGAAGTTCCTCTTGATTATAAAATCACCGCAGTAATTTATGACAGCTACAAACCTCATGAAAAATGCTCATATTCGCTACTCAAAATTTGGTCACAACAATTATGGGCGTCGGGATTCTGGGCTGACAGCAGAAAAACATTTGAGAGCTAAATTTAAAGGCTCTAAGGGTGTTAACAATCTCTTCAAGAAGGTATTCTTTAAAAACATTCAGATTAATTGTCACTACAAAGTACTGATATTTCATTGCCCATTAGCCTAGTTCAGACCTCAATTAAAATTCTTGTACCGATCTCTTCCCAGGCCATTTAACAGAACGCAGACCAGAAACGAGTTTGTAAATTTTGAAACCACCCCTTCTATTTCTAATGCGGCGAGGAATCCATACTTTGGCAAATCTGTTCTTTCTTAGCTCACACTCTCAATTTTCTCTATGTATTTTACAATTGGACGCTATCAGAATCCCGCATTAATACTGCATATCGAGTCAAGGGTATTATAGTGGTTCCAGACAGTAAGGTGTTTAATTGTTGATCGCTGACCTGGACATCTTTGTTGACCCGACTCGATGACAGGTAGGATAAGTCTGGATAGAACGATGACGATGCTTTTATATTCTTCTTTTCTCCTTAATGCTATTTATCCTCCATCTTCATGGCATTCTCATTTTCAGGGTCTTTTGATATGGAGTCTCCAATTTCAGATGATAAATCATTACGTCACTTCTCTTTAGTAAAATTTATTACTCCCAATGAAGATAAATGGGAGTTGTCGGCACCAGCTCTCGCTGTGGTACAAAATAACACGGCTTGGATAGAAAACCAAATCCAAGATGTTGGACGGCAACGGCCGCAAGACTTGCGTTCTCTTTGGCATGAAATAGGTTTTACCTTCTCGATAGCTATGTCCCAACTACTAACAGTAAGTATCCTAAAACTTTCTTCTATTCTACGTAAATGATTATAATACGAGTATTTTGTGTCTGGGTTCACTGTTATCTTACCTGTCCTTGCTCAAGACCATATCATCCCCGAATCATCATCAATTTGGCCTGTTAGTATGTTTTCGCTGACAGTCGCCTCCACAACACTTGTACTTGACCGCCTGGCAGATATGTATGGGGGTCGTCGTATATATATTTATGGCTCGGTTTGGCTTGCAATCTGGAGTCTGGTAATTAGCTTTTGCAAGAGTGAGATCGCGCTGAATCTTTCTCAGGCTTTTCAAGGTATAGGTGCATCAGTCATCCGGCCATCCGGCCTTATGTTGATGAGATATCTATCGCCCAGGACCACGCAAGAACATGGCGTTTTCTATTTATACTGCCTGTACACTTTTCGGCTTTTTTGTTGGTCCGTACTGGCTACTACTACTGTAAACTGGTGGGATAGGACGAGGCGACGGGACGGTAGAATGTGTAACCGATAGGAAGAACCTTATTCCCTTCCGGCGATACATATATATATTGGTCCCTGGCTATCGTACAGTTCATCATCGACCTACGGATGCAATCACCAGACTCATGGAAATCGAGGTATCGATCAACCAACCTACCTCTGTAGCTCTTCTTTAGTTATGTCGTAATAGGAATCATTAAGTTGAGACTCCTAGCTACTTGTCCCTTTGTTTTATATTATCGTATCCAAAGAGAATGAATTGAACTACCTTGAACTACTTATCACCAATTTACAATACTACTTATTTGAATCATCTTACTAAATATTTTATAGGTATTCTTGTTGCCAGAGTTGCAGGAGGCTTGTCGACTTGGAGCTATTATTTCTGGATCGGAGCAGCCTTGACAGTGCTTACTACTATTGTTGCTTACTTTACTGTCCCTGAATGCAGGGGGTGCGAAACAGAAACTGAGCGGCGATATACCCAGGCTAGAGCCTAACGTTTGGGAAGTAATAATGACGGAGGTGATCCACAAGCAGGCTTCATCAGGATGGACTGGATTGGAGGCGGAACTCTCTTTTTCGCCCTGAACCTTGTCCTCGCTTTGATTGCCCCTTCACAGGCTCCCAATGGCTGGAGGATACCATACGTCTGCATATGTGTTATTCTCGGCATCTGCTTGACTCTGACCACCATTTGCATAGAGATATGGATTGCAAAATGCCCTCTTATTCCGGCATCCTTTGTTTGTAAATCACAGATGCCATCTTTACTGTAGCTTGGTATACGACAATAGCAGCGGGTGGATGTATCATCTCCATTTTCGTTGGATATGTGCTTCATCTTCTGTCTGGGACTTTACTTCTGTTCGTAGCAGGAACTGCTTGGATAATTGCTCCAGTGTTATTTGCAACAGTACCAATCAATGCAAACTACTGGGCATTTATATTCCTATCGATGGTGTGCGTCACAATTGGGATTGACATCACCTTCAATGTTTGTAACATCGATATAACAACTTCGACGCCTCGCAATCAACTAGGATTTGCTGGAGCGATTGTTTCTTTCCACTTCCATTTACACAGCTTTACATGTCCGAATACTACCTTGCTTACTAGGGCTCCAGATGTAACTTTGATAGCCTTGCCTTTCAATCTTTGTCTGATAGGCGATTGACATAAAAAACCTCCTGAATAATAGTTGCACTGTTTCGATAGCTCCGCACACCAGCCTTAAAGTGAGTCATGGTGTAATAACCGTAACATCTTGGCACATACGTTATTCACTTTAACACTAGCTACATCAAAAGTCTAAAAGCTCACGAACTCGATTTCAAAATAGCAGAAGCAGTAACAGGAGTCCATTCCAGAAAGCTTCATTCTTTATACAGAGCCATAAAGCACCTAAAACTTGTTAAGCGTAACATAAAAATGCACACCAAAGGATGGCTTGTATAGAAAGAAAGAAGTGCATTCATGCCAAAACACCTTTGGAAAATAAAAAACCTTTTACATACAAAATGAACATCTCCAAATAATCCGGTCGGGTTTTACGAATATGTGGGCCCTTTCTTTCTAGTGCACGATTTCCTGTGCTAGCCAGCCATACTAGGTGAAGAGAGTTTTTGTTAGGTAGAGGGCGAAAACAGGAGAAAAACTCTCCACATTTTAGTTAATATCATACCGCTCCCTCCAAATTCCAAGATCATGTTTTAACATTGAACTTGGTAGCACCGTTGCTTCCTTATATGAAAGAAAGCAATTGGACATAATATTCCCACGTAACGTTTCTTTCCTAGTGGAGGCAGTGATTTTGGAGAAGGTGGGGAATATCTCAAAAAGGCAACGATTGACGATGTCACTGAGAGATACACCATACACCATGCCTGCCAAGATATTCGACTGTAGGAGTTGATACTCCCATGCCTATTTCTCATAATCAGCGTAGCCAAAGGATCTCCCAAAATCTTTTACGTAGTATATGATATCTCCGCATTGTCAATAAGTTATATATAATAGGTCCGCACCTCTCTCTCTATATTGTTCTTTTTCATATGATAGTCGAAACAATGGGATTGAATGACCTATTTGTTACCAAGTCCATGGCAAATGCTATAGCTGGCATAAATGCTTTCCTAGGCAAAAGTTCCCAAGGACTTGGCGTGAATAACATGATAAGTTATACACGAAGGAGGTGTTGCGCATAAGGATTATGTGTGATATGCAACTGCATAATTCTCCAAATAATCTCAACACACTTCGACAACTACTTTCTTAACCTGAAGAATCTTCCTTGTACCTTGTACTTATTTACTCTACTTATACACACAGATATGTGCAGTACTCCGTATACATTTGAAATGGCACCTTACAAGCGACCTTCAGTTTTAAATAAAAATCTAGTTATTTATATTTACGGTTTTACCTCACAGTTGAGTTCACGTTTTCCAACATAAGGACATGGTGGCGACGCGGGTTCATCAAGTGTATAGAATCACTTTTGGTTTTCTAATAAGTGGAGGGTCGTGCAACTCAGCGATAATGCTTTGTCGCGGAGAAGAGTTGTTGTACAATTGCAGTTCGTGGGGCTGTTGATTCTATACGGTTGATTTATTGAAAAATAGAGATAAGGTGACAGCGTGGAAGAGGTTCAGATCGTACACTAAGCAAATATCCGCTCACGTGAATAATGCACGTAATAATGCACTAGTAGTATTATGGGCGATGACTGGGCAATCGCGTTCTCCGAGGCTCCCCGGCAATGCATCCTGCACGGTTCACTTTACACTACTTAAGCCACTCTTGCAAAACGGTTTCGCCCCCGCCCACATTCCTTCGCATGAATAATTGTGAGCACAGATCATCCCTTCGACTTTTTGGTGCTGACATGACGTGCGCCTGATTCCATCTACCCTTGAATTCTTTAACAAAAATAGTGACAGATAAGATGTGGAGTTAAGCATCCATGGAAGATCGGAGACGGCTTAACATGTTTGGAAGGTAAAACATCTTAATTATGAAATTTCAGAATCCTGTTTTCGCGTAAAACCAAAATTTTTAGAGAATGAAATTGTCTCAATCTTCGTGTAAATTAGGCATGGTTTTCCCCTTCTAAGTTATTAAAAATAACCAGAGATGTATATTTGGACGATTACATCTTGAGGTTTAAACGCTTAGAACTATTGTCCACAGTCGAACGTCTTTTGGAACGCTCTGAGTTCATAGTTTACGAAGCTAGGTGACCAGTACTCTGTCTGACAGCCGCGAGTTTCTGCTTCTGCCTTTACTTCCTTTGTGGTTCTTTACTCGCCAGTCTACTACTTCTGCGGCTCGGAGCCACCCGTAGACCTGGGGGGCTATATCGTGCCTTCAAACGTGGCTGCAAAGGCGGTTTTGGAATCTTTAAAGTAGGTACTGCAAGGTTGGCTAAAGTCATACTAGAAGGGATGGATTTGGAGGAGATTTTCGGCGGCAGCAAGTCTGGAGTGCCTTCCACTTGTTCGTGCGAAAGAGAATTTGAGAAAACTTGTTCCATCCACCTCCAGTGAACTCTCATATCCCAAGCCAGACACTGCTCATTCTGTATTGGCTGAAGGGCTTCAGTATAATTGCTCTGGTATTCTACGCGGATCCGATACAGAGCAGTGGCCACATCATGGCCAGTGCTTATACTAGTCAGAGGGTGAAATACTCTAGCCAGTAATGAGGAATTGATCATATTGCTGAACCATGCCGTGGGCTGCCATTGGGAAGGCTCCAGTCCAAATAACTGATGAAGATTCAAAGGAAACCACCTTTCTTCATCCTGAAAAGAGAAGAAGTGAAACCGCATTTCGTACTGAGCGGCAAGGTCCCTGGAGATTCCGCCAGTCTTCGCTGTTAGAACAAGCAAGCGATTTGCATCTACATAAAATGGAGATTTAAATTGCAAGCCGATTGCATTTGCAATTCCATCGTCTGGAAATTCAGTAATAAAACAATTCTGTTTTTGTCCATATAGTCGCCTTGGTGCTTCCTGGATTGGATGATAGAATATCTCAAGGGAGCATTGGCAAAACCGCACACCCGTGCAACCATTTAAAAAGCGTAGCGCTTCATCGTTGGCATTGGTTCTACCAAAGCATATGGGTATTATCTCAAGGAAATTTCCGGGGAACTTGGATGCCATCCTAGTCGTTGGCGAAAAATAACTGAATGACAAGCAGTGACGACAAATGATTATACGCTCACTGTATCACAAAATTCATATAGAGTGAATATTTGCATTTATACTCAGCTTTAAAGTGCTAGTACGGTCATCAAAGAAGCCACTATAATATTTTACATTGAGAACGGGGCAATCCGATTAAACAAGTCATCAATCTAGTTTCTTTAGTCACATCAGGCCCGTAATGTCTAGTCTCGCCCATTGCATTGGAAGTACAAGCTTACTGATTAGGCCCTCGGGGTTTGTAAATTTCGAGATTACCAACATTTGACAGCCTGCACATGGACTATGCAAATATCTCAAAGATGTGGAAGCGGTCACACACTCCAAAGTTGATGGCTTGACTGTCGCTGACCTTCCCAAAAGTGAGGGGCCAAACTACTACTACTACGGTTAGAATACAGTACAGTGGTTGAAAAGCGGAAAGTATATATATTTTGAGGTCAATTGCCACTTATCTCCTTCACTTCCAGCAATAAATCGTACAGCCAAGATGAGCGGAGCGCTTCAGGTTGTAATCTTAGATGCTAATGAGCCAAACTTGTACTGGGAAAAGAACAAGTTTTCTCGTGTTTTCGAAGAACTAATCAGAGGTCTAAGCGAAAAAATTACCCCAGCCATTAGTCCCGTCATATCCAGCTATGATGTGGTTCAGGAACAATATCCTAGTTCACTCAATGAAGTGGATGTTATCGTAATCACCGGTTCATGTAAGTAGACTGCAAAGACTATGACCTTAACAAAGTTACTCACATTTATCATAGCTGCGTCCGTGAACGATGGAAATAAGCATTGGATATCTGCTTTACAGCTTTTTATCAAGGACGTGTGGGATTATAATCCTCACATAAAGCTGTTCGGGTCTTGTTTTGGTCATCAGCTTCTTTGCAAAACTATCTTATCACTTGAAGTAAAGCAAGTCGAGTGGGAAGTTGGTGTACAGCCAGTTACCCTCTCATCCGATTTTATAGACGGTTTCAGTAATGCAACGAGCTCAGCTCCTGATCCTATGCGAATTCAGCTGATTCATGAGGATCACGTTATGCCTCCATCTGACGGCATACTACCGTTAAATTGCATTATCGTAGGCAGAAGTGCTAGTTGTCAAATACAAGGGGTGTATTTACCACGTCGTCTGCTGACGTTTCAAGGCCATCCTGAGTTTGATCGCTATATTTGTAGAGAAACTACGGAAGCGTTTCTTCTAGGGGATTTGAAAACCGACTCAAGACTTAAACAGAAAAGTATGGATGCCATCGATCAAGATGATGACAGCTGGTGGGCAAGACAGGCGATGTGGAATTTCTTTGTGCAGCCATCAGTCATCTCTTATTAAGCACCGCTATGCAGGGGTTTGAGGTTGTCTGTAAGGTAACTAGTTTCGTGACCTGGCAGTTGTCATGAGAATAGACTACAGCCATTGAGAACTTTAACTAGTTTTGTGACCCAGCTGTTGTCATGAGAATAAACTAGAGCCATTGAGAAATTTAAATAGTATAATGTGTCACTGAACCCCACTTTTGTATTTTTACCTTCTATGACTCAAAACACAGATTAGAAACATTAGGTCACGATCAAACTAAAGAAGCTATTCAGGGTTAGGAAATAAAACACAGATTTCTGTTCTTTAGTTCATCTGTCGCATTAATGTTAGTGAATCTCTCGCGGCAGACAAGTACCAAACCAATATTGCTATCATAGGCATCGTCAGAGATATCTTCAAGAATCGTCCTTATCAGGATTGGTACATATATATATTATACAAGCAGCGCCTGTAATCCAAATAGCAGCTCCTCTATATACACAAATTTGTGTGGCCACAACATCAGAGTATTTTCTTATCCGAGGAGGAGAGCTTACTGACGAATACGAGGTCCAAACTTGTGAGATTTGTCTGCTGTAGACAGTGAGATGAGGTGCCATCCAGACGGGTGTGTCGACATGCTATTAGGTTCCCTCAGTTAACAGGTTAAAGTGACGCTCATATTTAGAGCTTCCAAATGTGTAAGTTATCCTAGACAAATTATTCTTAGAATTCCTTGTTGCCATCCAATTGAAGCTTTGCTAACAGCCTGGCATGATCTCCAAAGGCTGAGACTTTTTGCAAGCATACATAAAGGCAGCTGGGCTTTACTTTAGAAATAATAAAAATTTTACATACCTTTTTAACCAACCCAACATTTGACGATAACTGCGAAATGTAGTGCTGCTACTGAATTACCCTCTGCCGCTTAAATATGGGTCCAAAATCTACTCCGTAAATCACACAGAGTTCAGGTGGGACACTAATTTTGCTTCCTGCTGTATAACAATAATAATATATAAGTGGACTTTAAATAGGACACTGATTTTGCTTCCTGCTGTATAATAATAATAATATATTAGTGGACTTTAATTGGGACTAACTTGCATATTGCAGGAACTGTAGATCATATGCCTCCTGCCATGACATCCAGACAGGCAACGAACATACATTACTGCATCTACATAAGCCAGCTGATGACGGCTTTCACTACCCCTGGTCTTCTTCTTACCTAACAGCCTACTATGTCTGCTGACATCAACTAGTTTGTGATGTAAACATCTGAGATAGACTTCTATGCCTAGCTGAATTGCCTTGGAGTTTTTGAAATACTCCAACTTTGGCCTTGTCAGCAGTTCTCAGCCAATGATATGACTCTTGGCAGATGACCTCTACTCGAATTTAAAAGGCAATGACTAGGTAGTACATATAGTACCCTTTTATTTGGTACGATACTGATTTTTTAGTTTACTGTACATTCGATCAATAATATAGAGAATATCAATCTGTCACCATGGTTTTAGCTACCTTATGCGTGCTTTTTTTCGGAATAACGCAATTAATCATCGCTAGACAATCATATTCAGCGTCTAGAGAGAACACATATATCGATTGGAGCGATTACAACGGTTTTGGAGTAAACCTTGGGGGCTGGTTTGAGCAAGAGCCTTTCATAGACATCAATTGGTGGAACTCGATAGATTCTAGCGCTACTGATGAATGGGCCTTATGCGAATCTATGGGCGATGCATGTGGGCCCATCCTAGAGCACCGATACACAACTTGGGTTACACGTGAGGACATTGATAAGCTCGCTGTTATCGGGGTAAATGGATTGTTAATTTTGCCCTTCCAAATGCGTAAAATAAGTAATATGCATATATAAGTACATTTGGTATCAGTTACTGATGAAAAAATGTGTTTTAGATTAATACTCTTCGCATTCCAACCATGTATTCAGCTTGGATTGAATTTCCAGGAAGTGCGTTATATCATGGACACCAAAAGGACCATCTTAGATATATTACAAAATATGCAATCGAGGAATATGGCATGCACTGTATTATTGGTCTTCACTCTCTCCCGGGTGGCGTGAATTTCCAGGGAATTGGAGAGTGTACTGGCTGTGACGGGTGGTTTTTTAATAATACAAATTTAGAGTGGTCCTATTACGCCGTTCAAGAAATTGCATGGTGGATCGAATCATCAGATAATCCACATGGGTATACTTTAGAGCCGATAAATGAGCCGGCAGATAACGAAACCGGATTTGCTACTGTGTAAGTACCATGATCAAAACCTTGTGAAGGCTAACAATCCTTCTTCAGAAACGGGTTGACCTCTCGAGGCACTGATTGGCTGGAAGGCTATTTCAACGGAGTTTTAGACATTGTTGAAAGCATTAACTCTCAAATTCCTGTTATGCTACAAGACGGATTCAAAACCGAGCTATTCTGGTCACCTCGATTTACAACCAACCGCAATATCGTCTTTGATACTCACATATACTTCTTCGTTGCAGGTGTAAGTCATATATATCTCAGATGATCTGCTCAATCTTCTATTAACAATCTAATGTATTTAGCTCTCTGTATTTGATAATCTTCCAGACCAGCTTTGCGCTCTTGGTACGATTCAGCCAATCTCGGACGGAAAATTCCCAGGTAAGCACATATCTTAAGATATAATAACTTCATACTATTCTAATAACCTACAAGTTTTTATTGGGGAATATACACTACAGAATTCGAAAAACAACAAGCTTGACAAGAGAAATCAATTGTTTAATATTCAACGTTATATTTATAGCAAATTTGCACAAGGTTCCGCATTTTGGAATTTCAGAGTTTTCAATAACACAAACCCTGTGGATGGAGAAGGTAGCATGACAGACTTTTGGTCCTTTATAGCTATGATGAATGGTAATGTGGTCAGCACGCTAAATAACCACCAATGGTGCTAGACAAAATTGTGTTCTCGGCCAAGTGTTAGAAATAGTATAGTACTAGTTATTTATATAAATCCATTGTTAACCTAGTGGATGGGTATGCTATGTTAGAGATTTTGCAAAACTTGATTTATTGTCAAAAGAATGGATCTCATTATTCTTCAAAACTGCTGTTCTTGAGCATAGATTGTCTGTTGGGGTACAAGACGCGGACCTTGGAATTGGAAATCTATATGCCAACGTACGCTATATGTTCTTAATAGAGAAATGAAAATAAGTGAAGAAAGGGATCAATTAATTGAATTAATATAGTTCTCAACTCAAGTTGCATTGAGAGTCTTCTAACTTAAGCGTTGGGTCGAATTTAAGCCACCAACATAGCAAGGCCAGTTCTATATGCACAACTTTTTAAAAAAGGAAGGTTGTTTGTTGGAAAACTTCAAGCCTACACAATATCCAATATCCAAGATCAGGGATATGGCAAGGTCAAGGTCAAGGATTGAAAAAGAACAGGGTAAGGGCAGGGACTGGACATAGAGCTAGGGTAATGCCTGCTAACATCCGTCCCTGTGTGCCGAAAAACCCTACGTGCCGAAAAAGGTTCACGGTTTTGGGGTCTGAAAAATCAACCACGCAAATATATTAAGTTATAGTTAGCTTACTATTGTTCCTTAGCTATTTCTCTGCAAGTACATATAACTCAATAGGGAAATATCACAACTGTAGTGATTCTATCGATCGTTTTGTCGCTGGCGTTGAAATTCACTTGATCTGTTCCCCCCTGCTCTAACTTGACTATCGGCCTGTATTGAGATTTCGGGACAATAGAATGGATATCCTATCAAGAAGACGTAAAGCTAATAAACTTTGAAGCTGTAAAGAAAAAGGAATGCCTATGCCGAATTTATCCGGATAAAGTGGGAGGTATGCAAAACGCCACGTATCCTAATAAACGAAGAAGTGGCTTGTATATAATATCATATTTTACAATAACGCTAGTTTTAAATAGAATGGGATATTATATAAGTGCACGCGAGGCGTGGTGCACCAGGTGTTCTTCTGGGTGATGGTGTCAGCAGTTGCCTTTGAAATTTCAAAGTCAGCCACAGCCACAAGTGACATTGATTATATAAGCTAATGCCTAAGTTAGTACCTGCTATATTTTACCAAAAAATATTTCAGTAATAATGGACCGCATATTCCTGCTCTAGCTATAAGTGGCTAGTTCTTCTATTAAAAGTTCTGATCGGCGTGGCGATCTCATATAAACCTGCTCGCCACAACACCCACCAAGGCTGATTAATAATCTAGTATGGGGATAATGCTCTAAAGCTCTAGTAGAACCATTTTTAAAATATCCGAAGTAATAAGAGCTTGATGGTAGAGCTAGAGTGGAGGAGCTCTGTTTGAGCATAAATAAAGACCATTTGTAAACCAGCCGCGTAGGCGACGGCATCAATAAAATTATGTTCAAAAAGGTGTTTGGGATGCTCAGGGATAGGTATATAACACAACTTATACAATTTCGATGTGTGTACAGTATAGGTTTGGATATATTTAAAGTCAAAGTAAGTTACTAAGGTATTTTTTCGGCACAGCGGGTTTTTCGCTACGCAGGGATAGACGTTAATACAGGAACTCTATTTCGCTGTAAAAAGAGACTCTTTACAAACTATGCGCGAGAGTGACGACATAAATATAATTTTTGAATAAGAGGGCTTTAGGGTATCTGGGAGTGGCTGTAGAGTATGAATTTTATTATATTGTGACGGGGTTACTTGCTGTCACCTGATTTCAACTCTATTCTGTCACGAGGATCTTGCATATATAAATGCAGCTGGGCTGTACTATAGAAAAACAACAATTTACATACCTTTTTAACCAACCCAAAACTTGACGATAACTGCGAAATGTAGTGCTGCTACTGAACTACCCTCTATTCCACGTGCTGCAACTCTATGTGCTCTGATGGGACTTTCCCCACCACATAAATTGGTGACCTACGCAGGGAATAGTTGTAATATGATGTGGTTCGTAGCAGCAGTACGAAAGTCCTCTGGTTCCGGTGCGTCCGAAAATATTACACGATACGAATAAGACGATGGACAGCTGAGATGGGAGACGCGATGAATACCTACAAGAGCTACTACGGAGTCGTTATACAAATGGACTATGGATTGGATATTCGATCGAGTCAAGCATGGCACGAACAGAAGACTATAGACTATACGTACGAACGGAACGATTAGTACCAAGATAGGAATTCGCGACGGATCCGACAATGTGCTATTAGGGAACTATTCACTTAGTTGCTCTACAAGAAGCATACGACACTGCTATAGTCATAATACCTGGTCTTGGATTTGCTACCTAGTACACCAGATATCGAGTGTAACTCTCTGGGAGGAAAGGAATAGCAGAATCAAGAGGTGGGATACCTGTAGTACCGGAAAATTGGAAAGAAGAGAGAACTAATGACGTGCGCTCTTTTGACTTTTTTGTTTGCCGCAGAAGCCGGATTAGTGTGCTGAGCTATTTTATGAAGGATTCCTTGGTTCGGAGAGGAATTAAAAAGAGAGTATTTGGAAAAGCTAATTATGCTAGGTGCCAAGCGGTACTTGGTAGAATTAAGGATATAGGATTAAGTTTATTGAAGTTATTTTGCGAATTGGAATTAGAGTTGAGCAATATAATATCAAGTGGTATTGTAAGTGGTTATTGTAGTTACGTGTATAACTACAATCCTACTTACTGTTTGGTTATAAGTCGCAAAAATCTTGCTTGACTTAATTAAGAACGACTACCTTGTTATTATCTGCTTTCGATTGGATCCAGAAAATATGTCGACTAAGGAACCAGCTCAAAGCCCAACTAGAGAAGTACCTCGAGGAGAGTCTTTGGGTTACACTAGAGGTAAAGCTCGTTCAAGGTCGATTTCTTCTGGAAGTGCTGGTGCCAGAACGACTGCTTCTATTGGTGTAGGCAAGAGGCTGGTGTATTACCAACCAATGCCTATTCCCTATGGTTACGGGAGTCCTTATTTTGATGGAAGAGAAGTAACTCGTTACCTCAAAACCCTGAATAGGTGCTACAGAGACTATGGAATGGATGAAGATATTGAGAAGAAGGAACGTTCAGCCGATTATGCGGCGGCACAGCAACGTAGAGAGATTGAACGACTAGCAGGTTTTGCCAATCGCACTACTTGGGAGGAATTTCAGAAAGTCTTGCTTAAGGAATATCGCTACGGGGATTCAGAGCAATTGTTACATACGATGGGATACTTAGAGAAATACGTTCTAGAATTCAAAGCGATAGTCGATCATGGGAATTACTCTCAGAATCAAATCTACGACTATTGCCGAAGATTCTACGAAATCGGAACTAAGTGCCTCGAGAATGGATTAATTACGGAGAAAGCATTGATCTTTAAGTTTCTATACGCCTTACCAAACAACCTAAAAATCAGAGCTATGCGGTTCGCTTCCAACGGAGTCCAATTTGATGCGGATAATATGAAACCATTCAGAGTGATTTACGAGGAAGTAGAGAACAGTTGTGCAGCCCTTAGGGATATGGATGACTTAGTTCAGGAACAAGGCATGGGCAAGCTGCCTACGGGGTTTGATAAGCTAGATATGGAAACTACTGGATATACTCAACAAAGGAAGCTACGAGAAAAAGGCATGAAGGAACCTATTATTCCTTATATACATACCGCGGCTACATCGTCCAAAACAATGACGGACCAAGAAATCGACGAAATCGCAGAAGGACTTGATAAATTACATATTCTACAGGCTATAGCGGAACGAGCTGAGCCTAATCCGAGAAGAAACAAAGCTTATGTGAATACTATGGAGGATGATGATTGTGAAGGAGATGTTTACGATGTGAATTATGGTGGCTTTACTAGTGGAAAAAGGTTTCGAGACGATGAGACTTGTAAATGGTGCAGGAACATCACAGTGCCAGGAATGAGGCCTCAAGGACCTCATAAGTATATGAACCAATTTTACGACTATAAGATGTTTATTGGTAAAGGAGTTATCCACGAATCGGACGATAACAACTATATCTGTATTGGACCCGGGGATCCGAACAAGCCAGAATTGCCAGTTCAGTTTAATAATGATACGCCTCGAAGGAACCAAATTATAGCACGGACTACCAACACTAAGTATAGTTATTTCCTTGAGCAACGAGAGGAAGCATTGAAACAGGAGGTGAGAGATAAGCAGGAAGCAATGAAGGCTCAACTGGTAGGAAGTACCAATGAGTGCAAGGTGGATAATATTGAGACCTTTGAAGAAAGCGAGTATGGACTAGATGACTTACTTTACGAACAAGACATTGATACTGAACGCTACGCTATGGTCCAAGGGATGGTAGCAAGAGATGCTGCTATAGAAGCTGTAGCTACAAGAAATAAGAGGCCGAATAGTAGGGAAATCGGAGAGCCGTATTCGAAATCGGGAGAAAAGACTCTTCAGGACAGACTAAGAGAGCAGGCATCATATGGACAAGCGAAAGCTACACAGAGGCGAACTGTTCAATTTCAACAAAACATTGTTGATAGCGAGAATGCTGAGGAAATAACTGGTATACCTACTAGCTCAAGGAATAAGGAACCTATTAAGGTTACTAAGATTTTGAGGAACCCTTTACGACAAAATGGTGTTACAGAGACTTTATCAAAAATGGGATATACCTATGAGAGCTTGCTGAGCAAGCTTTTGGAACAGTCGACAGTACCACCTGGATTTACACTTGGAGAGGTGCTTTCTCTAGCAGATCCAGCTTTTAGGAAACGACATAAGGTAGTTCCAAAAGAAGCTAGTGCTGGAATGTTAGCTGTCGAAATGGAGAACGAAGTGGCTGAAGTAAATCCTCTTTTTATAGAGAACTTTTCTGGCTATTCGGATTACCATTCACCAACTCCGAAAGTCATTATTACACTTTCGGAACGTACGAAATTGGCAGATGTAAGAGCTACATTAGACACGGGAGCTGAAGTTAGTGTTATTACGCTAGCTGTAGCTACTAGGTTTGATATACCTATTACGCATAACACTGGGATGGCACTACGAACGATCGTAGGGAGCAAGTCTAGGTTTGTAGGATTTGTTGATAACGTACCTGTTACTATTGGAAACGCTGTAATACGGACTCGGTTCTATATTATGGACTGCCCGGGTATTAAGGTTATCCTTGGGTTCCCATTTATACGAAAAGCTAGGATTACGTTCCAATACCCTAGGTTTTTCCTGCATACGAGAAGTATAATATGTCATGCTTTCCATGGCTCTCTGACCACCGAATATTAAACAATCAGAAGCATAGAATCACAAAGACTGTTGATTCGCTCATATCTTCGCTCTTTTTCATTGAACTCGTCAATCTGCCACGGCTGGATCTGGTGGGCTTCATATGTCGACTGCACATTAAATGCCGACTATCACCGGTGTGCCCTGGATATAGCATCCTACTCGAGAAACTATGTTTACGCAGGGCTCAATTCTTCTGCAATGATCAGATTATTCCGTGTTGTACGCAACAATTATTAGATGATGCAAGAAAACAGACACCTTTTATAAGGTATCTAGAAGTATCGGTCATGTCGTTCTCGGAAGAAATAAATATCATGGTCGATGGTATCACAAGCAACAGTATAAGTATTAGCAATTGTCCGTATACTGTGCAGGATTTAATCGAAGACCAAGGACTCAATTGTGTATTTGGACATAGGGATCACCAGCAGCGAAATGTTTATAGGTGACGAATAGATGTTCTCTTAGACAGACTGAGTCTATATGTGAAAAGTGCCGTTAGAGCGTACATACTTGCTTTTAAATTCCTTGGATACGGTCGTCAGTCTATAGTTTGACTATCTCTTCATAGCATCGTGCCAAATCTGCTATTTTGTATTCTCTAGTCCGTTCTAACCATCTTTCCTCTACTTATAATGGTCCTCAAATCCCAACCCTCTGGAGTCAACCACCTTAGCGAAAGGACGACCAAAGGTATTTAAGGGCCATCTCCTAACCCAACGAATTGTATGGCCTTGTGATGGCGACCTTGCCAGCGATAGTTCCTTTCTGTCCTATCAACTTTCGATATTGAATCTTAGGCAGCCTTGCTATTATAAGCATATAGTTGGCATTACTTCAATGACACCCCTGCGAACTGTTGCTTAACTTATCATCAGGCAGCACCTTTTGGGTTTTTTGTGTCTGCAAGAGATTGGCTTTAATTGGATACTATCATAATGTTGGAATGCCATCCACAGGTCAATCACGAGACCGAGTCACATGTTACATACGGTATTCTTAGCAAGGCAGGCATTTATACCTCTCGGCCTCACACTCTCCTCAATATTAATTATGAACTCCTGAAAACGACTTTCTTTGCTTCTTCTTTGCTTGTCATTATATAAGACATATAAGTGACAAACGGACTGCGAAGATGGTCAACGGTCGCAGACTGCCACGTCGCAAAGTCGGCCCACGAGATGCTAAACGGTGCGTGATCACGCGCATTGCACCCAGCATCGACGAGGAAGATGCTGCTCGGAAACCTTCGAACACATCTGACAGCGAGCTGCTCTCCTGTGTAGTTGTATCAGCCTCCACCGATACAACTATTAATATCTCACGATTTCCTAGAATCAACAACATTGCACAGGCGTGTCCTGAAGCAACTCACGATCTGCTGTGCGAAGCGCAAACATTTGCAGAGATACTCGCAAAACGTGGAGCATTAGTCTTGAAAGGCATAGCCGATGTTTTAAAAATCAACGCATCAACGCAGATGGATCGTTACGAGATGCACTTCGGAAATTGTGTCAAAGCCCGGGTTCACATTGAAGCCATTTTCACCATGGTAATAGTATGTTCGGATCGCAAGATAGCAGCATCCTTCCTGCAGGAGTTCGCGGATATTGGAGCATCACTCTTACGGGAGACCGGAAAGTCTCAATGTATCGACGTACCGTTCGAATATGAATGTTACTGCCACCATTCTCTCAAAACTCTTGTGAGAAGTTACGCTGTCGCTGCTGGAGCTCAATCACCCCTGGTTTGTTTCTCTTGTCATGATAGAAGGCCCATCAACTGGCTCCGCGAACATCCAGAAATGATTTCTTGCTACTATGAGAGATCTACACAGGGTCCTAGCTCCCACTCGGACTCAGATCCTATCTTGGATTCCTCACTAGCGATATTGTTGGACAATGAGGCCAAAATATCGGGACAACAAAAGCAATACCAGTCTTTGAATTCTGGGTGGAATCTATCTTGGAGGCTTGAGAACAATGACAGCGATGATGACAGAAAGTCTAAGACACTGAGTTCTGATGCATCTACAGAAACACCTGTCACCTTCTGGGTTACAACTGACGAAGGCTGGCATAGACGTTGGTTCGAAGGCAAAATAGAAGATGTTACGCTTACTACCTTTATGGAGAACATATCGATAGTTGTCGGAAAGTCGGGCAATATTTTTGAGGCGGTCATTGTTTCTGTGGGTACAGTATACTCTACCTTTGCAGGATAACCCTCTCTGCAGGCAATGATCATACCTGGCTCTTTGCAAAAGCTATCATCCTAGCTGGGATAAAAATGGTCGAGCAGATTAACAGCTTCTGTCCGCGCTCTAATGTCGTTGCAATCGGAATTCATCCTCTATGGAACAGACATCTGTTGATTAGGGATGATGATCCTATTGTTGCAATCTGTCAAGCACATGCAAGCATGACTAGATCAGAGACAAACGAAAGAGCCATGGCGTTTATAGATAGGAGATTACGATTTGTAAAAAAAGAACGAACGTACGAGTTTTCCGATAGGAAACCAAGAATTCCACATTGGTCGGACCCAGAAGGCAAGGGTAGCGAAGCAGAGTACACGTCGGAGTATTGAATTAGGAATTCCAAGGCATCCATTACATCTCTGTCTTGTATTAATTTAATTTTGCGTTCATCGGTAATCGAACCCGGACCGATAGAGGAATATGGCAACGATGGAGTTTACTACCTAAACCACAAACGCCGAGCTGGTCTGATAGTATGATTATGCCTTGTTTGATACAATATATATACTGTAGTCATTTTAATGTAGTGACAAAGTGAATTTGGTAAAAGGTGGCCCACTCGCTTGTACAGTACATTAGCTCGTTTAGAGGATGTTTTCATTCGTCTTTTTACCCTAATTGCTCTCTATTAAGAGCGCGAAAACGACAAAATACTAAGTAAGTTATGCAACTCCGCTTAAGTGGGGCCGATTTATTAGTTGAAGTAGCCATTCCATTAGCGTCGTTTTCCTAGATCTGAGTATAAGAGTCCCAGGTTCTCCTCTTTCGTGCTTTTCATTTCTGCAATCCATTTCTCTACTCACTTGGACTAAGGCCTGCCCCCTTGTCTTGGCTTATGAGTCAGTTGACATCCGACTCGATCCCGAGTATCAAGTGATTTCGATGGACTGAGACGTTGGAGCAGGTCTTCTGATACCCCTTACTGCTTTCTCAGTCCGATTCTCATTCTGTAAAGATCGACTGCGAGAACTACATATCTTTAGGATCGAGCTTCTCGATAATGCAAGTTAGCGGAAGTTCGGTACAAACTAGGACGCCTAATTTCCTTGGTAGTGATGGCGAAGCACTCCCACAGTCGTCAGGAGACGGACGATATATTGGCCTGTTGATTGGCGGCGTACCCATAGCATACATTATCATATATAAGTTAGTATGTTAATGTGTCCTACACTTGCAGCCACGGAGTTCTGCTGCCTGCTAGGTCTAACAGTGATTGGCTAGAGCATGCAGTCGAATTGTTGTGCCCTATGCTTGCATGAAGCTCCAACATTAGGCAGCAGTGTCGGCCTGTTGGACTCTCTGTCTGTTTGCAGGACATGTCTTGGCTCATTGATTGGTGGTTGGAGCGCCTCACGGTTGCATGATGGCTGCGAGTTCTCGAAGGGTTCAGAGAAGCTAATAACGTCTATCCCTGCGTACCCTGTAACGAGACAAATCGTAGATACTTCGAGTTCAAGCGACGTAACGTCTATAAACGCTTTAAAGTTTCTATCCATTTTGATTTCAGTTATATTATATACGTCCCCCGAACACTCCTGGCCTATCAATTCCGAAAACTATTATCGCGTCGTCGCCGTCCCTTTAGTTTACAGAGAGCCTCCTTTTACACTATAATAAGACCCCTTGATGTGCGACACTACCGTTAGGTTTTTTTTCGCTTTTTAAACAACGAGCATACATAGTTCCAATTAGCTGCCCTATTTCGTCATCCGTAATAGAATTCCATGCTTCTAAGGCTGCTGTTCGTAACCGTGGATAGGATCGGTGGTAGTCAGGGTACCACCTTTGTATGTAGTCTTTCATCCAATCCCATAGAGTCTCTATAGGGTTTAAATCAGGTGAATTTGATGGCCAGAATATAGGATAAATACCTCTTTCTACCATTGCTGCTCTTGTTTCTGAAGCATTATGTCCAGGAGCATTATCTTGCATATAATTTAGACTATTTGCTTGTAAATAAGGCTCGAGGACAGGAAGAATACGCTCACAATAAGAGCTAGCTGTAATTGAGCCCCAGTCCTTCTCCTAGACAACTCCAGGCCCACGGCCATATAATCCTGATATAGACCCCCAAAACATCCATCCTATTTTCTTACGAAGTCATGGCTCAAGACAATCAGGATGTAATTGTTCTCCTGGCCGGCGTGTAATTCTAACTTTCTTATGACTACCAGGCTTAATCCAGGTCTCGTCTGCGCCCACTGATCCCAAGACCAATTAATATGCTCAAGGGCCCATTGGTATTTCCTCCCAAGGCGTTCTCCTATTCTTTTTTGAGGCACAGACCCAATTAATAAGCTGCTTTCTTTCAGCCGGACCAAGTAGAGGACGTCGTCCTGACTTCTTCTTTTGAGGTGTAGTTCGATGTGTAATAGCACAAGTAACTTGCCCTAGACGTAGGTTTAGCTGTAATGCAATATCATCCTTTGACCATCTAGCTTGGCAGTATAGTGTTTGAGCCCGGATCCGGTCATCTCGTGAGAATATTTTCTGCTATGTTTTAAGGTTTGGAATCCCATAGTACTGGCTATTGTCAAGTTCTGACATCGTAATACTTGGCAGCGTCGCAACACGTATTGATATAAGTAATCTGAATGATAAGTTTGCAAGCCAATCTAGAAACATCGCTACTTTTATCAATCTTCTAGAAGTTTGAAGAATTCTACATAGTAGGATATAAGCCGTGTCCATATTATGGTGGTGGGAGGGGTGGCTGGTTCTTTCCATCAACTCGTAAGTCAACATTCAAAGCTTCTCTAGCATCGAGCAGCAGCTTGACCACGGCCTCGTGCCCTCCCCCTGCCGCCCACGATAGCGGCGTCAGACCATCTCCTCCTGTATCCCTCGAATCGACGTCCACCTTGCCTGTCTCGAGCAGCAGCTTGACCACGGCCTCGTGCCCTCCCCCTGCCGCCCACGATAGCGGCGTCCGACCAAATCTTGTGGCCCTCGAATCGACGTCCACCTTGCCTGTCTCGAGCAGCAGCTTGACCACGGCCTCGTGCCCTCCCTCTGCAGCCCACGATAGCAGATTTCTGTTTTTTTGAAAATCAATCTCATCTTTCATTTCAAGAAGTGATTTAATAGACTTTTGATACTCTGTGATTGTAGAGGAAGAACGGTTAAGAGGCACCATTCCAATTGACCACGCACTGGTATCTGGTAACAAAAGTGCTCTTAGAGCAACTTCATTCTTGTGAGCTAGTGCCACATTTAGCGGGAAGCTGTATCGTTCTCCTTTTATATCCAATTGCGGAACTCGGTCAAGCTCAATCCGGATAAGTTGCGGTAGGTTTTTCTCCGAGAGAATATATAGCAAGCTGCAATGAGGTGTATGTCGCCGTATCTGATACTTCTCAAAGAGGTTGTCCAAATAGATCCATTCGCTGATGGGGAAAGTCTCTATGAAACGAGTTTGGGAGACCCCGTACTCACTTGCTACATCGGCATGATAAAGCACGTTATGTGTTGCATATTCCAAAAATGGAAACTTTGTAGTTACTTGTTGGCGGAGACTCACAGCGTCCTTAGAAGATGCAGCTGGAAGCGGTGTGTCAGATGACAGGTATTCTGAGGTATCAATTCTTGCGTAGGTTTGACAGCACTCCTTGAGCCGCTGGTGACTAAATGCTAGAAAGTTGCTGTCAAGGTGAAGCTGAAGAGTGTCGAGACCATTTTCGTTTAGGAGAAAATCTCGAACAGATTCATGAATGAACTGAATTGTTGGATGCTTGGACTTGGTCATTTCTGCGAGTCCCTTAGACGAACTGAGTATGTACTTTCGCATGTCGATCTCTGTGATATCTTCAGGGCTCCATTCAGCCAATCCATCAGCTGCAACTCCAGCTAGCATAGCAAAGTACAGTTCCTGAAGTTTCATGGGCCGTTTAGCGTATAATATCCACTGGAGGCACAGAACAAGGTCTTCGACATTCTCGTTATCTCGGGTTAAAATGTCTCGGAATAGCGCACCTAAGTCGTCCGGGATTTCGTTAAGCCGATTCCGAAGCGCATGGATACGACCACGATCATACTCTTTATTCAGCATTGGAACAACAAGGACAACCCATAGGAAAACTCCAGAGGCTTTTTCAAGCATTTCGTCCCGGATTGTCTCCATTGCCTTGCTACGTCCAGCCTTTAGTTCGCCATGTAAATAGTTGGCGATGTCCTGAGAGTGACCGTCCTGGTCTTCTAAGACAAGGGATACAACTTTTTCGATTGTAATATGGGGGTAATGGCGACTTGAGAAACAGACGCGTAATTGGATTTGTGATGAAACTGCAAATTGTCCAAGACTTTCAAAGAAAGCCACCATATCGCGTGCTTCATCCTCCTCGCACTCATCTAGAGCGTCGATGAAGCAGGTCAGGCGGTGTCGCCCGAGGCGCTCTATAACGCGGCTGAAGAAAATCTTCGCAGTCTCAATATCCCAATCAGAGTCATCAGACCCGCTTGGCTTAAGTAATTTGAACGGATCTTGGATGTCTGGAAGCTTCTCTAGGAGCTGAAACAATAAGGATCGGTACATACCTAATGAGGATTTCTCTAAGTCTGAACCCCTTGCGTTGAAGAAGAATGAGATAAGAATTGCATCTGCCATGGCTTTCTTGCCATTTGCGTATACAAACTTCATCAAAGTCGACTTTCCGGTCCCGGGTTTTCCCTTGAGCCATAGAAAGCCATGATGGTTGGATATCTTACTGTCGTCAAGCCATTCCTTGTACTGGGGTGTGCTGAGTAGCCATTTGCATGTTTTTGCGTGAGCATTCTTGATTGTCGCGTGTCGAGTATCAATTTGATCAAACCTTAAGCGATCTAGAAATTTCTGTCGTTGATTTGCGTCGGTGGGTGTAAGTATATCAGAAGGGGCTGACTTTGTTGTAACTGTTATAACCCTGTTGATAGCCGCAATCACCTTCTTGTACTCAGCATCGTTATATCCGCTAAATCGACACATGTCCATGTGATTGCTGGCAATGTGTAGAGCAGATTCGATTGTTGGATCATTCAGACGAGAAGCAGTGTCTTCAACAACCTATTAAATTTAGTACGTTCGATAAGAATATTTGAACACATACCTTTTCACTACCAATGGCTATGTCCCCGTATTGTTCTTGAAAAGAAAATATTGTCCAACACCTATTACGAGCAATTGCGCTAAACCTCTTATTCCATTCCTTTAGCTGTTCCGCATAGAGCAAAAGAGTGTTAATAATATGATCATTGACCTTGAAATTATTAACTTTGATGACCTGATCGATAGTAAATTGAATCAATTTGCCGAAATTTGGACCATTATGAGGCGTTCCAAAGAAAATAATGCCAGAGGTTCCCTCGTAGATACTATGAAGATGGCCCTGGTGTTCATTGCATCCGCTGGATCTTCGTAGCGCCTCCATTACGACGATGCCGCCGAGGCTATGGGCAATAAGTACAAGCGGCCTTAACGACTGGCCACGGCGTGCTGCTTCCAATCTGACAAGGAAATCCCACGCAATATCCTTGACTATGCTCCCCTCCATGGCATAGCCACCGTGGTAAGTCGGACTCGTGTCGTATCCATACGTAAGGACGCGCGCATTTGGGATGTCGATTGGAACAAGATCTCGTGGCCAGTAAATTGATTCATAGTCTTTACTTTTATTTTTATAGGACGCTGCAGACGGGAGCAATTTCTGTCTTTTGGATAGACGTTCACCGTCACCGACATTATGTATATCTTGGACCTGACCGACTTCTTGAATCTGACTCCACGTATGTTCAGGATGACCTGTGAGACCATGGAGAAACACAATACTACCCTCGGGTTAATGAACCATCAAATGTCAGGACATAATAGGTAGATCTTACTCTAGAGCAGGCTGGTCCGGATCAACAAGCATTGAAAGACCGTTCCTGTAAGGCTCCGATGCTTGGCTTAACGACTCGGCCTTTACGGGCTTATCAATCTCCTCCATGAGACGAAGAAATGCGTTCTTTTTCCCCTCGCCATACATAGCTGGTAGGTGGATATCGAAAATACCAAGAAGAGAATACGCCGAGTCTTCTTGGCGTGTAGTTTCGCGCCGTTCTGCCCACGACAAGCGCTCATCAACGGTAAAGCAAGATAGAGGACTTCCCCAAAGTGCTTGGATAGGAATCCCCGTTGCCTTGTAAACTTGTTCCTTCAGCGATGTCTTATCGCCAAGTCGGTCGCCCTCTCCTGAGAAGAATTCGACTGACACTGGAGCAATAAGCTCTTGAAGTGTCCAGCCTCGAGTGAACCATTTGCTTTTCAGAAATGCTGCTTCCCATGGGATCTGTGTCAAACCACTATTTGTACTTCCATCATATCTCAAAACGTCAGACATGTACACGTAGCACTTTGCCGCCCCACTGTACCAGCGAAACATGGAGTTGATTGCCTCAGAGAGCTCGGCGCTACTCGACTTATCAATGCAACAAGTGTCAATCCAAAAGTATTGTAAGCCATGGCTGGCAGCTTGTTTTCCGCAAAAATGGATCTTGCGATAGCCATCCTTGTCCTTGCCAGTATCCTCCATCAGGTCTTTGAAGGTGACCTCGTCGCCAGTCTCCCCCCACGTATGCGAGAGAATAGCATAGGGAGGAATGTCATCATTTAAAAACTCGATCGGGCTGAATTTGTCTCCTTTACTTCGTTGCAGGAGACGCATTGGTAGACGTAAAATTCAGGAGCGGGGGTAGAAGAAAATGGATGACAGGTCTCACAGAGCTTTGACTTTAAATCGTTGTTTGTACTTTAACTTTTTGATAAGGTAGACTATCTGATTGACAGACCAATCCTCAGACGCTGGCAAGAGACTAAAATTTGAGTTGCAAAGCAAACTTGGAAGAAGGACCGCTGTGCGTGGGGAAGGCGTAGGGAAGGGAGTAGTTCACGTTTCCATTGTGCACAATGAGGCCACCTAAATTCAACTACCGCCGAGGAGGCTCAGTCCGGGCGGAGCAATGCGGGACCGCCTAAGCGGGAAACCTCCCTGGCAATGATGTGCACTGTATTTCTCCACTCTGGGTTGCTACGGTACCCATAGGGCAGACTTGAGCTCCTCAGGCAGAAAGGCTCTGAGTATCATATGACATAGCGGAACGATGCCGGCTGCCGCCCACATAGCGGATTCTCCCGGCTACAAGGCTCTCCTAGGCCCAGGCACCAGCGTGCTGCTGCTCACCTAAGTTAGGTATGGAATTTTCTAGGAAATGCTACTACGCCACACCCGTGACTGATCCTGAGAATCGTGGCTGAGTAAATTATAGCGAGCCTAGGCGTGAGCATAGTAAATTGCATCTCGGCTAATATATATTGCTAAGCACTGAAATATGTGAACCCTCTCGTCGCACCGGCGTAACTCCCGGACTATGTTCTTTCCCTCTGGGAGCGTCTTTAAAATTTGGAGGTATGGTATTTCGTGACAGGAACTTTCTTTAAGTGCTCCGAATTTTGAAAAGACTTTGAAAGTCGCATTTAAACAGGGGAGAACAGCGGAGGCGGTGATCGGTGGCGTGATTGAAACGATCGACAGCATATTCAGCCGCATTCTTTTTTTGGTTGCTAAGTGGTCTCCTGAGGGACAAATAGTTAAAGAAAGTCGCATATGAGTAACAACTTCGCAAACTTGCCAAGAAAAAATTGTGATTCCAAAACTATATACTCGTCTCGTTACAGGGGGTGTCTCGGGACGCAGGGACAGACATTATTATTCTTTTTGTCTTTCTTTCTGTCTATATACTAACTTAGACTCTCCTCTTTTAATGCAGGAGATATGCAATATAAATTATGAATGGAGCCCTCCGAGTTGAACTCATGTAAGCTGCATCTCAAATAGATAAAATGTGTGCGTTGTGGATGACCTTATAATTCTTCGGCACCTCCACTGTGCATGGTACTAAATCTCAAGCTGGGAGCCTTGTAGCACTGGACATGGTGATAATGCATAATAAGTTAGTAAGTTACAGATTGATTTAATGTAGTAACTATCGAGGCAGACCCTTCAATGATCTTATATCAGATTATTCTTTGAGTCATATTCTACTGCTTATTACGCTTTATTCTCGTCCTACTCTCGGTCCAAGTCCGAACTAGGGGGCATCAACGCTGCAAGGAAGCGGTAGAGTTCTAGGGGCTGATACCTAAAAGAGGAGGATTGCACGATAGATACTCCATATACCAATGCTCCGAGGCATACTCAAACTTCTCTCCCGATCCATACCGAGCATCGCACGGTGAAAATCAAGGGCCTCTAAGCATATGATCTAGAGCGTATGAAACGCCTCAATATATGAAAGTGTCTTAGGCGTATACTTTTAGGTGGAATAACCTATCTCTGCTGCTTTCGTAACATGTTGAGGCTTGAAATTTCCCGGGCCCATGGATCAAGAGGGGGATTAAAACTATGTGCATCGATGACTTTCCAGCGCTGGTATGTAGGACTTAAAAGTGTGGATATAAATAATTTTCCCTGCTTGCGGATAATAGTTCGGTTTTACATTATCAGTGTTGAAAGATCGCCTTATATTGGAAGATTTCACTAGATGTGATTGACCATTAGGTCATGTGACATTATATCACATGACAGCTGGCGCGTCGTGTTTATCAAATAAGTGTTGACGTTCTTAACATTAACACCACCTCTGCCTTAATACTCTCAATTCAATACCTTCAACCAATTAACACTCCATCGTCTACAGTGACTCCCTGCAACACCTTATCTAATCAATTAAAATATATAGTATTAGCACAACCGGCTATCGGACTTTAGTGGCGTACGTGAAGCTTATAAGAGTAACTTCTATTGTACTATTATGGCTATATATAGTTACGATATCCTTTGATCGTCGTTGGACCGCTTGACTTCTACCATTTTCCTCAATGATTTGTCTTTGGCGTATTTTGCTCTTTAAGGCTGCTACTTTGACCCTTTTCCTCAATGATTTATCTTCGGCCCTCTCTGCCCTTTTGCCGAAGATTGCTACTAACAGCAAATGCCTGGAATCCTATGAATTTATTTTCATTATTATTTTCACGCCTTGACATCGTATTCTGACGATCCCTTAAGATGCGTTGCTGGAGAAATTGTAATTGCTTGTTGTTTGCCTCTATCTGAATTTTTTTGATGTCAAATTTGCAGCCGAACCTCTCAGATGCTGTTGTAAAGTCTCTTCTGTAAGCTCAATCTCGTTAACTCCTGTATTATCCCGACCCCCAACTTCGGGCTTTGGCTTGCTGATCGACACAAGCTGGTGAACTGAGGAGAGTTCTATTTGATTGGCTTTTGGTAAAGTTACGTGCCACACTTCTCGCAAGTTTGGTGTTATCTCAAAGAGGCTTTCAGAGAAATTGTTCGCTACAATCAATATATCGATTATATTCCTGATTCTACGCCAGTCGGTATGCTGAGACTCGGCAAGGTGATCACCTGTGTCGCTGAAGTAAAAGGCTTCGTGCGTAATGTCAACGCGAAAGGGTTTCTTATTATATAGCTCCAACGTGTGTGGATACTGCTCATAAAAGACACGTAGCGAATCGAGACAAGTGTGTTTTAGGGCGCGATGTGTTGGAATGCACAATTTACATTCGGGCGTGATATTGTTGATGTATGTCACTTTGCTCTCAATATCGATAACTCGTCGCTCTAGCTTCCAGTACTCCGGCCAGATTATTTCCCGCAGTTTCGTGGGGAGTTCTGGGAACTGATGGAATAGCCTTGGACGTTGTTCTGCCGCTAGTTTGAATATGGGGCCTCGTAGATTAACGTATTTCACAAGCGAGTCGGACACGAAAACGCTAGAACACTACAATTTCTAGTATAATATAAACAAACACCTTTAAAGACAATACTTATTCTATATCAATTGGATTCTGAGATTGCTTGTATGTACGAGCATTATGTCTAATACGATTACATAAGCTATAGCGTCGTCGCTACCCTTTTAAGTCCTTAGGATGTGTAGCTTTATTTCTTTTGTCTTGTAAGGCCTTTGCCTCAGCTTTAGGAAGTGCAGCCGAATAGACCATAATTTGAGCTCCTTTGACAAGCTGGTCAAATGCATGGTCAATTGGAGTTAGAGAACTATTCTAGTGTTGTATAATACGGTCTTTAATGTTTGAGGTCTGGAATTCAAGCTCTATTGTATTCTGTAGTGTCTTTGATATCTAATCTAGCCCTTGGATATGAGGTAGTAATAGTGGTGTTAGTGTTTTTAATTGGAGATCTAGGTGGGAGAGGACATTCTCTAGATTGTACGGAACTAATCCTATAGCTCGTAATCTACCTCTAATATTCTACTCTATAAAAGTAAGTAGCTGTCGAAATGCCATTTACAGGTTAATCACGAGACTTAGTTACATGTTACCTACAGTATTCTTAGCGAGAGAGGTACTTGTACCTCTCTGCCTCACACTCTCTTCAATACACATGAACCAACTAACGTCCATCCCTGCGTGCCGAAAAAACCGGTGTGCCGAAAAAAATTTATAGTTCGAGGTCTCAAAATTTCACTATAGATATATATAAAGCTAAGATCAGTTTTCTATTGTTCTTTAGCTATATATCTATAAGGGCTTGACTTGTAGTTAGAAAATATTAAAGTTTGGCCATGCTGTCGATTGTTGTGTTGAGAGCGTCAAAAGCTGCAACAGCTGTTACTCCCTGCTTTATCATAATAATCGACCTGTCCCCAGAATTCGAGACGGTAGCATAGTGCTTACATTGAGTTTCAATATAGCTCTAAAGTCTGAAGATATAAGGCTTAAGGAAACCTGCCTGCCGTATTTATCCGGACAAAGGTGGGAGATCTACAAAATGCCACATCTAATAAGCGAGCAAGGATTTGGTATTGACATAGTACCGTATTCAGAGTTACGCTAGCCGTAATTTTGTAATTTTATATGTCACGTGTAACATAGCATCTTGTGATGACCTCGGAAATCCTGTGCGGCTGATCGCGGCTTCGGCTGCCCCCACCCTGCTTAGTCGTGACTATTAAGGTCTCTTTTAAATTCGGAGCACTTAGAAAAAGCTTCCATAACAAAGAATCGGGTTCTAAATTTTGAAACGCTCAAAAAGAAAATGACAAAGTCCGGAAATTACGCCGGTGCTAATAGACTAGCAATATGTTTCAGTGCTTCGTAATACTCATTAGCCTAGTTATAGTAGAACTGTAAATTAAAGGAGATTTCTGGTCTATTCTCCAGTTATGTTAATAGGTGTACTATAAGTAATAGCAGAGTTGTGAAAAAGAAGCTCTTATAGCTTATCTAATGTTTAGCCGCTTTCCTAACTTGCGGAGTCTCTGCTTTAAAGACTTTGATTTTGTTGCTCCGGGCTCTATAAACTCATTTTGACCTTCTTTTGACTCGGCAGACGCAACTTGCAACGCTTGAAGTCGATCTTCAAGTTGCTTACACCAGTTCGAAGAAGGCCCGTAGACAGCTGTGTACCCGGAAAGCGCTCGATTATACATCGCTTCTGCTTCTGCTAGCTTGCCTTGGTTAGAATAGAGGTTGCCTAGGTTGTTGACCGTATCGAGTGTCGACGTGTGGTCCGGTCCAAGTGCCTTCTCACAGCCTTCTAGCGCTCGGATATACATCGCTTCTGCTTCTGCTAGCTTGCCTTGGTCAGAATAGAGGAGGCCTAGGTTGTTGACCGTTGAGAGTGTCGACGTGTGGTCCGGTCCAAGTGCCTTCTCACAGCCTTCTAGCGCTCGGATATACATCGCTTCTGCTTCTGCTAGCTTGCCTTGGTCTTTGTAGAGGTTGCCTAGGTTGTTGACCGTTGAGAGCGTCGACGTGTGGTCCGGTCCAAGTGCCTTCTCACAGCCTTCTAGCGCTCGGATATACATCGCTTCTGCTTCTGCTAGCTTGCCTTGGCCTGAATAGAGGTCACCAAGATAGTGAAGAGCCCAATAACATCTGTCTACACCTACTTTGCCATCTACTATAAAGAGGGCCTGTCGCGTTGCGTGCTGAAGGAGACGCCGCTGTAAGAGCCACCAGTATTTCTCATTTGTGCTAGGAACCTCTGAGGCGACACAAATTAAAGCCAAGTATGCTAGGCTCTCGTCCCACTCCTTGTTAAGTACTGACTCCGTCCATGAGTGAATACAGCTATGTATACTATACCCTCCAGATCCGACCTGCTGCTGAAGAGGCCGATCTGAATCAACTAGTCCGAAAGTACATAGCAGAGTAATAGCCTCGTTAAAGTTTAGTTCATCCTCTGTAAGCTTCTGTATCCATTTATCCTCTATAGAGTTTGTATGCTGAATGAGGTCAAACCATAGGTCCTGTCGATCAAAATATGCCCATAGCTTGAGTAGTTTTGCTGATGCTCTATTCTGCTGTTGGATCCGATCGAAAGTGATTTGCCATGTCGTATGTAGTGTACGATCTTCATAGGAATCTAACAGAGGACTTGTTATCTGAAGCTTCAACCATGATGTCTTATAAAGCTGAAGATAATCCGAGAAGCTCGTCGTCACGTGCTCGAGATATATACCTGCTGTGGACAGGGCAAGTGGTAGACCGTCTAGTTCTTTGACAAGTGCTATAGCATCAAGATCTACTTTATTAGTATTGTCTCTATTCTTACTAAATCATATAGACATACTCTGTTCAATATGCTTACGTCCCGACATATTCGAGAGGATTTCAAGACTGTCTCTAATATCTGGTAACTTTTGAACATGAATTCGTTCACCCTGCCTAACTTGTGATGACCGCGTTGTAATGATAACTGAGCCGTGATCCGATTGAGGAAGGAATTGACGGATGTCGACCGAGCTATAGGGATTGTTAGGTGTCTTAGGGTTGTCGAGGTTATCATAGATCATGAGCCATCTTGTGTTCTGTGGGAAGTCAAGCCAAGCCTTAACTGTACTAACAACTTGATCGAGATCTTCATCTTGGTCTACGCTTGCTAGGATACTAGTTGACGGGTGGTGCCTGAGTACTTGCTGGGCGATACTCCGAAAACTTAGCTTAAGAGAATCCTCGTCATTAGCGTTCAACCAGAAAATCGCCGTATATTTCTCCTTGTGTCGTCTAGCATATGTGATCGCCAGCTGAGTCTTCCCTATACCCCCAAGACCATGTAGGACGACACAAGATCGACTACTATTACCTTGAAGTAGCTCGGGCATTATCGATAGCTCCTTCTCTCTGCCAACAAGCTGTACGGCTATAGGAAATGACGCGAGGTTAAGCTCGACAGTAAATTGTTCGAAATCCATCCCTATACTAGTTAGTTTCATTATTTCACTTAGTACATCTATATAAAAAGCTTACCCTTATATAACCTGTGGATCTCTGCCTCTAGCCGCCTAAATGCCTGGTCCCTTCTTTCCCCATAATTAGGTACCATAGACACATCGAAGATACCGATCAAGCAATATGCCTGATCCTCTTCAATCGTAGTATGACGACGCTCTGCCCAGGATCTCCGCTCTTTAATACTGAAATTCGATAACGAATCGCCTCGGAGAGCATTGTTTGCGATACCGGTAATCTCATGTATCGTAGACTCAAGTAATAACTTGTTCCCAATTCGATTACCCTCCACGCTAAAAAAGTCAACTAGCCTTGGTGCAATGAGCTCCTGTAGCGTCCAGCCTCGAGTGAACCATCGACTCTTCCTGAAAGCATCTTCCCATACCCGATAGTCATCCGCCCCAGGGTCCGACTTAGAGACATCTGTCAGGTAGACGTAGCAGCGCGCAGCGTTCTGATACCACCGAAACATAGAGTTGATCGCCGTACCAAGCTCAACTGCATTCTTCTTATCGATACAGCAGGTGTCCACCCAGAAGTATTCAAGCCCCTCAACTGCGGCCTGCGTCGCACAGAACTGTATCTTCCTCCACCCAACCTTGTTCACAGTCTTGTCCTTGTCCTTGCCCTTCTTCAAGTCTTGATAGATGACCTCCTCTTCTCCCCAGGTATGAGAAAGTATTGCGTAGGCAGGGACTTCGCCGCTAGTAGGTTCGCGAAAGACAATCTCGCCATTAGGTCTGCGTTGTAAGAGGCGTATGAGTGACATGCTGGAGGTTCGCGAGCGATCTCATAGCAAGCGCGACTACGATTTGAAAATCGAGACGTTGAAAGACTAAGGGTGAGAAGGGTATGAAGGCGTTGTGGTAGACGCCCACGAGGCTGTATCATGGCGTAACCTGGCCCGCGACTTTCGTAGCGAAGACAGAAAGAACGCGAAGGACTCTTCATTTTATTAGAACCTTACACACTAGACTGATTCTAGGACAAGTTGTCCGTTGTTGTCAAGATACCGGCTTCTACAAAGTTGAAGAGCAGCAAGATATTGTAAATAGATATTCACCAGGATAGGACGGTTACAGTATGAGAGCATCCACAGTCGCTGAAAGGACTATTGCACGCAAGCCACTTTCGTTTGGCAATCTTCGTGCCTGGAACAATTATACCAGGCACCAAGGCATCGAAATTATTACTAAGATGGAGCGAAAACAAAAATCATTGAATTTCGAACCTCACACTAATTCCGCTGATTACTGTACATTCAAAGATAATGTAACTCACGTTCAAAGATGATGTACGAGTTGAAATGTCGTGTCAGCAGTTGCCTTCGAAATTTCAAAGTCAGGTTTATTTTGCGTCAGCCACAGCCACAAGTGATAATGATTATATAAGCTATTCCGCGACGTACTTTACAATAAATATTACAGTAATAAGGAGGCGGCGTATTCTTGCACTAGCTATAAGAAGCTAGTTCTTCGATTGGAAGTATTGATCGGCGTGGCGATCTCATATAAATCCTGCTCGCTATTACACCACGAAGGCTGATTAATAATCCAGTATGGGGATAATGCTCTAAAGCTCTGGTAGAACCATTTTTAAAATATCCGAAGTAATGAGAGCTTGATGGCAGAGCTAGAGTGGAGGAGGTCTGTTTTAGCATAAATAAAGACCATTTGTAAACCAGCCGTGTAGGCGACGGCATCAATAAAATTATGTTCAAAAAGGTGTTTGGGATGTTCAGGGATAGGTATATAACACAACTTATACACAAGTATAGAAGATTTCGATGTGTGTATAGTTTTGGATATATTTAAAGTCAAAGTACTAAGGTTTTTTTTCGGCACAGCGGGTTTTTCGCTACGCAGGGATAGACGTTACTTATGAACACAACTTGTGCCTGATTTGACTTGAGAGTCACCTATTACGTTACTCCACGTAAACCAACAGTAGCTTTAAATACCTCCTTAAATATAGAGAGGAATTTAAGCTTAGTAGTATAATAAATTCGAACCCGAATTAGATTCTCAATTTGCTTGCCATGTACTACTTTAACTAGACTAAATCATCCAATATCAAGAGGCTAGCGTATACAAGAGGAATACGATAGTATATAGAGTATATTAATGCTATTTTCAGTATAGTATTGCTAGAATTGAGCTAAGAGGTAAGATTCGTAACTATCTAGAATTAAGAGACGATATTTCTTAATTATACGACCTCTTGTGTATTTATCCAAGTATCGAATATACTTGAATCTAAGTTTGTTCGTAGTATACGTATTCTTACTTAGTATTATTACCTAATCCTATGGGAGGCTAGAATCTTTATACTAGGCCGAGAGGTGGTTCTATCCTTTGAAAATAATGAATAGAGGAATTATCTAGCCGTACGAATTCTTATGTTTTATAATTGATACTTTTGGGATAATCCGGTATCCTTATAAGGTCTTTGAGGGGCTTCTGCAGAGGTCTTCGGTTGTGGGAGTTTAGAATAGAGTTGCATTCCGTAGTATTGACCGTGTAGGGTCGAAGGAGGTACGTTGTATACTATAGCAGTAGCTCTAGTAGTATTAATTTGACCTTGATTAAGCGCTTAAATAGCTAAAAGAATCCTACCCTCTTGATTAGAAGGTACTTGATTTAGTAGAAATATAATAGGTGGTAGATTGATTAAATTTGATGCGTTCGCGTTCTAGCGGTTTCGTGTCCGACTCGCTTGTGAAATACGTTACAACTTTTTCAGTGTAGCAAGAATCAGAATTGAGGTTAGATCTGCTCCCGGAGATTGAGAGCCCTCCACCTTTGAAAAAGTCTGTGGCTTTGACCAATAATCTGGCCCTGGCCTTGTGTCCAAATACGCTCTTACATTTGGATGAGGTCGACCCTGTTATGGAAGCATATGTTCTCATGATGCAATGTGATTCGACAGTCAAATATAAATGACGCAGCTTGGCTACTGACTGCCACTTTCCGGTCATGGCCAAGAAACCAAGACTTCGTCAGCATTGTGTCCTAAGCAATTTCAATCACACACGGCATATTGCGAAGGATCTCGCTTACCCTTCTTGGTCGAAGGGGCATTATCTTCCCCCGTAAGTGAGACATTCTGGTTGGTTGTTCTTCGTCATCATAATGTTGTTGTAGCCTAAGGCTATGGAGTGCCGCCTTTTTGATACTTTGATGAGGACCACTCTTTCTACCTTGTTCTTTGAAATTTTGAAATTCGATATTGACCGACACATTCTCTTGTGTTGGCATTGCTTACGTATGAAAGGTCCCAGAATTTGGCGGTACCATTACAATATGTCCTGCTTGAGCAATAGGAAGTCAAAAATCGAAGCTGACCGTAATAAACTAGGTATCTCGTGGATAAATGAAACATTGAGTGAAATCTCCTTGAGAGTCACCTTTTGACAACTCGATATCAGGTGTCTGGACATCTGTATTGTGCACCAGCACAGCACAGAACCTGAGTCTGCGATAAAAAAATTAGATAGGGTGCTACTTACTTACGCTGACAGAACATATCTAGATTAGAAAATACGTCGGTGACGCCTTCAGCATTGTCATCACTAGGTCTGTGTAGCTACACTCATATTGAGGCACTATAACTCATAACTATATATAATACGAATCCTTCTGATGTAGACGAAACTCACAATATTGCACAACCTGGGAAATAGAGTTTTATAATCTAAGCTGCATAGGCTCAATTTGACAAAACCTTCTTCACTTGGTTACTTACTACTTTGGGCAGAAAACATCGACATGTGCTTGATAATTTGGGTCAATACTGACCAGTTGAAAATTGTAAGGACGAGAATTCATCAAAAGTATGACCGGCTTATTTCGGGTTTTAAATGTAACAAAGTATTTCAACGCTCTCAAAGGCAACACTCGCAATCGCCAGAATTTGCGAGCTTACCTAAGGCATGTCAATCTTCAAATTTGCCGAGTTATGAGGACACAATTGTTCAAGTTCAAGAGGGAGACTTTGGACCTAAACTTGGGAACGACTCTTAAAAGTCCGAGCAAGACCTCTATCACGTTTAAGGCTTAACTTATGCGAGTGGATATTGAATAGGATGTACTGAGAAGAATATAGGCGTATTAGTTAGTTTGTAGAACTCAATACGATTCCATGTGTGGCTGTTAAATACAGGATTGCATCCGCTAGTCTCTAAATGCTTGTTACCATTGCTATGGCCCAAGGCTAATAAATAGCGTGTAGCAAAGTCTTCTACATATTAAATAGAGTCACAAAGAGTGTTTCCTGCCTTGGCGGGACTGTAAGCTTTATATAGGTCACGCGATTGCATCTCGAGGCAATTGAAATATTCAGAATGATGAACCACTCTATTTACGTCTGCCTGCCGAAGAATGTCATTACTACAACGAATCGACAGTTAGTAGTATTGCAGGATAAGCTGGAACGGCTGAACCTCCTCGGTGGCGGTAATGGCAATGTGGATAGATCCAGAGAGGGCAAAGTCGAGGCATTGCGACAGCTCGGAGAAGAACTCGAAGAGTAACTTAGAGGTGTCGCGGAAGCTGTTGCGAAAGTCGCGGGGAGCCAGAGTGGCTCAACTAACTTACAGTGGTGTTCGATGCTTTCAAGCTAGGACTATTAATGACGGAGCCAGTAAAACTGCTTTTAGTAAGTTAGCAAGGAAACATGAAATATACACTAACGTGATCAAAAGATTCATTTTTTAAGAGACTCTTTACACAAGGTAACTGAAACTACAATGTACCCAGTACTTCGGAGCAGTAATTGTTAATATTTAAGAGAAGGAGTTATTAGTACTATTCTGCATGGTATCTAATACTATTACGGCTCCGTTGTTCCATTTTTACTAAACGCAACGATCCTACTACGAACAAGTAAATAACATATCTCGTCTAAAACTTCTAGATCCCCGCAGCCTACGCCGGCAGGCTCGGCTATTTCGGTTCTTTTGTCTCCCATTTCGTCTCAAGTCCCTTACCGACTCACGATATCCCTGCTATGCTGTATTGTACAGATGCAGTTGGACTTGCAGTACTAGACGCTCTGGTGTGCTCGTGGCATGGCGTGGGTCCTTGCTTGACAGGACCTGTACAGGCCAGCATTATCCACAGCTGGTGTCCGCATTTGCCAGGTAGTCGAGGGGAGCTGATTAATCGTCAAGAACGACGAAGATGTAGGTGGTGTCGAGTGACTACATCGTACGCACCCCTTGGTAGTTTAGCTATACATCTAAAGAACGGTGCTCAATGGCGCTTTGCCATCAATTGGCGACTGCACCTGATATGGACCGGCGTGATATGGTAGATTTTATCTGTAAGGAATTTGAAGAGGACATACCTATGACCACTGTTACTCGAGCTTTGGATAGAGAAAATATGGTTTTGAAGGTAATGCATCGTGTGGCTAAGCAACAGAATCATAGGTTCTGGCACTTTTACCAGTATAGACTCAAGACCCTTGGGTGCCGCTCGCATTATTTGGTATTTATCGACGAGTCTGGCTTTAATAAGCCAGGCATATATCCGAAAAACAAAAATGACTATAACTATTGTCGCGAACGGCCATTATCATTTCAAGTCTTTCATAAACTCGATCTTGGAAGTTTTTCAAGCTGTTTACTTCGTATGCGCGTTGCTTTGTGTGTATATCCTCCTACTAGGCATGTGACGGCAACATGGCGGTCAAAGATATAAACTCCTGTTCCATATTTAAGTTACCTAACTTACTTATTTATTTCCCGTCATCACATCTTATTTCGTGCCGTCTGGATTCCCACAAGACATCAATCACAAGATTAAAAGGCTGTCCATACAACCCTCAGAGGAGATGTTTATAAAAGCTTGAAGGAATTCTGTAATCAGGTATCCGACTAAACTTTTGGCTTTTAGTTGCTACATGATAAAATTACTAGAGCGATAGGTTAGGCGCTAAACATGATTTCCTCTCTGCGCCTTTTCTTATTCTCCCTAGTGCTTACCGAAACCATAAATTGTAGATATGTTACCAGCCCAGCCATTACAAAATCAAGTTCCTTTAAGAGGAAGGAGGGAGGCAAAGTTCGTGGTATAAATAGTACATAGAGGCCAACCTCGCATCCATTTATTTCCTCAGTATGCCGCATTTCACCTATTTGATGCACTTGCCGCAGACTGCAATGACCTTCTCCGTCCGCTCTCGGTGGCAGCATGTTACTGCGGATAGTGAGATGGGATGCACTTAGCTCAGTGATGAGATTTCAAACTTGTCTTGCAGATTTGCCGGTTTCATATCGCCAAGAGCATCTATAATGGATCACGAGATAATATCTATTATCAGTGCTTAATTACGATTAAAATGCTGAAGAAAAAGGAGATCATACTATATTTGTCTTTGATACCATCAAGGATAGGCTTTTTCAAAATCTTTATCTATAATTGGAGTATGTAAGAACAGAGAGGTAAATTATCAGTCATTTCAAAAGTATTATTAGCACTTAGTCAGCTGCGTCATCTAGGAATATATATATACATACATACATATATGTGACTTATCATCGTTACTGAAGATGTCCTATTGTCACCATTCTTTGCATATCAACTAACTTGTAACCCCTTTCAACTTCTGCATTAGCAATTTTACGTAATGCACTTCTTATTATTCGTATTCTGGATAACATCAAGTACAGGTCTTATGACTTTGCCTTCATTATTTAAGCGACAGGGATTTGCAGCTGCCTGTAACCCTTATGTTTTGGATGGAACTGTGCTCCGTGCCACTTGCACCAAAGAAGATGATATAGCTGCTAGTTCAGCCTTGGAGTTAAATCAATGTATTGGAAATAGCTTTGGGGATCTCATTGTAAGCATCTTTGTGTACTATAGTATAATTCTCTCCTAACCCTCAATTAGTGGCAAGCGGAGTAAGCTCTAACATTAATATCCTATTGAGGTTTCATTGTGGTGTTGATTTACTCTACAGGGGCGGATACGGATCTTCGTGTTCTTGTACCCTTTCGGTGTCTAAAATGTTTTGCGAATGCAAAAGCGGTATTGGTGATAGTATTTTCACAAGTATCGAGCTTAGTGAGTGCTTTCTAGCCTTGTTCATGAATATGGCATCTAATTTTCAAAACATCTAGATGATAACATTGGGAATAATAACGGTGTCTTGACCTGTTATATTTACTAAACTAAACTTAGTGAATATTAGGGTGAACTGGCCTTAACGAATGAATCAATCTGTGTCCCCTTTAGGCCGAAAGCTATTTCCTTTTCCCTTCTCGTACAATGATAACAAGACATCAAAATTGATGGTACTGCATAGGTAATAATGGCATTATGAATATTTTAGAGAATAGGCAGTGATAATGAGACTAGATTTGGTCAGCAATTGTTATCAGAGCAGAGGCGAGATTTGCTGACTTGAACAAAAGCAGTGGTCAGCTAGGTCATCAATTTTAGAAATCAAGATGAGGTGCTTTTAATTTGTATTTTAAGGACATATCGCCCTTGAGTTTCTGCTAAAGTTGTCAAACTGAACCCTGATTAGTCCTCCATAGAACATGGATACGAAAATCTTATTCTCTATATCACAATTCACTCCATATTTTATAAGCCTATGTTTTATAACTTTGGGTTCAGCTTTTTTTTTCCATAATGAACGCAAAAAATTCAAGAAATGGGCAGCTCGAAATGGTTGTGCTCTCCCACCACTTATTCCAAACCCACTGCCCATTAGTTATGGCCATAAAATCAGAGTTTTGCAGGATGAATCTGATGTACTAGATGTCATATTAAGACAAAAGTAAGTCAATTTATGACTTCTATAGCCACGTTCCAGGAGTTCCCGGTATGTATTTGATATATTAATTCCGCGATAGATATGAAAATTACGGTCCAACCCATGGAATTTGTGGCTACTTTAGTGGTGAAATCAAAGTTCTTAGCACTATGGCACCTCAAAATATTCAATCAGTCCTAACAAGGGACAAAATATTCCCAAGACCCCAGACGCATATCAAGAGTGTAGCACCTTTCCTCTCGAAGGGCGTATTTACAGTCCATGGTGAGGCATGGAAAAATATCAGAGACCTACTGCGTCCACAGTTCACCACTCGAAAATTGCAAGATCTAGTTATCTTTGCAAAACATGTGGACGTCATGTTCGAAGCTATGCCCACGACGGGAGACGATGGATGGACCAAGGAGTTCTCATTACTCGAACTGCTACATTTTTTCACGTTAGATACTACAACAGAGCTGTTGTTTGGAACGAGCGTGAATTCACAACGTGCTGCAATGTATGAGAGAAGCAGGTGTTCGAGTGTCGGTGCCAGCGTTGCCTGGAACAGACTTAGTCCGACAAACGTTGCAAAAGCTTTCGACTGCGCAAATGAATGGGCAAGCTTACGTATGCGCCTTGGTTCTGCATATTGGCTTTGTGACAGTCTTCAGTTTCGTCGTGCTTGTAAAACTGTACACGATTTCACTGACAAAGTATGTCGTTTTGTTACCATTTATTTCGAATTCAAACCTAACATATAGTCCCTAGTTCGTTACTCAAGCATTAAAGACACGCGCGGAATATCATTCAATACTTCCATCAGAGCAGGGTGGTCTTATCGACTCGTTTGCAGATTTTGCCACTTCGTCAGAAGAACTCCGGTACCAGACTCTACACGTCCTTGTTGCCGCGCGAGATACAACAGCAGCTATGATTTCTTGGTGTCTAAATCGACTTCTACGGAATCATGCTTCCCTTGCTCGTCTTCGTAGTGAAGTCTTTGCCCATTTCGGGACGGAATCTAGCCCACATCAGCCAATTAACTTTGTAACATTAAAGGCTTGCAAATACCTACAATGGGTCTTGATGGAAACAAACCGTTTATACCCAGCTGGGCCACTTAATGCTCGCACTGCAACTGAAGATACTATATTACCAGTCGGTGGTGGCACAGATGGGACGCAGCCTATTGCTTTGCGTAAAGGGACGCAGGTCAAATTTTGCAATTACTTGACTCATCGCGATAAAAGTATCTGGGGCGAGGACGCTTGGGAGTTCCGGCCAGAAAGATGGGAAAACCGGCGGCACGGGTGGGAGTAAGTAACACTCGTGATTACACTTCCACTAAAGATACCATCTTACATATCTTTACATAGGTATACCCCTTTTGGCGGAGGGGCTAGGCTTTGTCCCGGCCGTAAGTTGATTCTATGCTGCTTCCGACCTTTTTCTATTGTTTTAACAGAATCTAGAACAATATGGGCTTACTGAAGGCGGTTACGTTCTTGTGCGATTGTTTCAACGATTTGATCAGATTGAAAGTATGTCACCAATACAAGATATGGACAAAAAGCTTTACAAAACTATTATAGTCGCGAAGGATGGACTTCGCATCAGGCTTCACAAGGCTGATATTAAAAATACCTAAATATGTTATAGTATTTAAGAGGGTATGGTATTGGACACCTATGAGTACCGTAGGCGACTTTGAAGAATTGATTCTCACGGAGAAATTCAGCAAAACAACTTGGGTATTTTCTTTATCTAGTCGCCATGCGACATTATCAATACTGTAAGTACGGAGTTACGGCCTTCCTCATGCGCTTCACTTGCTTAAATAAATCTCCCTTTCAACTTTGTGGCAGTGGGTTCAGATGAAAGGCTACAATTAGAACTGGCTTTGAAAGTCACAAAGTATGTGTTATAATAATAACATCCATCTCTGCGTGCCAGAAAGCCTACGTGTCGGAACGACTTCATGGTTTGAGGGTCTAAAATACCTACTATCTGAAAATAAAAGTTATAGTCAGTATCAGTATACTATTATTCTTTAGCTATTTCTCTATAAGGTCACGACTTTTAGTTAGAAAAATACTATAGTTCGTCTATACTATCGATCATTCTGTTAAGAGCGTCAAATGCTACTATAGCTCGTACCCCTACTATAATAACCAACAACCTGATTCCGGAATTCGGAACCAAGACCAAAAGCTTCGATTAAGTTAAAATACATTTTCAAGGTTTTGGTGTCAAAATGAGCGTTTGACTAATCGAGTTATCCAACACTTCGTAGGTCTCAGAACAGAGAAATAGAGTTCTGAGTAGCCTCACATCACAGTCTTACGAACTCATTCATTATGCAGATACAGGAAACCTCATATATGAAACTTGAAATTGACCTGAATCAGTTACGTGCTTCTACGATAAAATTCATCATCAGAAGGTTGTTAGTTACCTTTAAGGTTTATACTTGTAGGGGGAATTTGTGTGCTTCCAGTTCCTTAAGCACATACCTTACCTCTATGCTACAGAAGCTTGCGCCCTTGTACCACAAGACTTGATAAACCGTCTACTGCTTTCTAGTCTGAATAAGTCAATTTAGTAGATACTGCTTGAGACGCTAAAGGAGGCTCAAAAATAGTAGTAACTTACTGCCATTCTAACGTATATGATAAGCGAGTGTACCATACAAGCGAGTGTACCACTTTCTAGCATAACACGCTACTTTTACTTTAACAGACTATAATTCTACAACGAAA
>JALRME010000068.1:0-91575 GCA_026120035.1 Coleophoma eucalyptorum
TTAGTAGTGTTGGTATTGTTAAATTGAATATAAAGGTTATAGAGTTATAGAAAGTGGCCCACTCGCTTATATGGCCCACTCACTTATAAATCACGTTATCAAAGAATAGAAATGCATATCAATTTTAAAGGTACAATAAAGCCACACTGGAAAACCCATAGCAAAAGAGTTCCAAACTCAGTACATCCACTCCGAAACAACATCCATCTTCACGTCTCCATCGACAATTCCTCCATTAGCAATGATATTGCTACCTCGACCATGATTATTGTTTCGTCCAGCAACCCTTTTAGCAACCTCATTAGCCTCAAACAAACTCACAAGTCTTCGCTTGTTGCTTTCTCCATCTCTCATTTGCTCGTCGATTCCCTCGCAAATTTCCCATGTTCTCTTCTTACTATCCTTTGGTGCCTGTGAGTCTTCTGTAGTCACATATGCTTGAGCTGGCCTTAGTAAAACTGCTGATTGATCTGAGGATCCAAGATGGTAGTTAGTTCTTGCCGACATATCTGGAGGATTTTCGACGCAGGACGCAATATAGATCTCGCGAGACATCTCGAGTGGTGTGCGTCCTGTGGCATTCTCACGGTACAGTAGTGCTGGCTTTAGTGACAGGAAGAAGCTGGTCATCGTACTTCGGCCCTCTTTGATTGCCTGCGAAATTGTTAATGCACCGCCTTGAAAGATTTAAATCAGTTTACGTACCACATGCAGTGGCAAGTCTCCCGCTCCGTTGATCATCTCTAGTTCTTCCAAATCAGAGTGCTTGCACAAAACAGCAATGATATCGCTCTTCGTGTGATTTATAGCGTTTCTTGCCATCCAATATGCCAGTGGCGTCAAAACACCTGGAGCATGAGTACAACGCTCCAGCATCATTTCTTTGACACTTTTTGTATCAAAGATTTCAATCATACTCTCAAGTTTGTCCGGTTTTGATTGTATATGAGAAACCCCACGCTTTGGGCAAACGCTTTGGTGTATCAGATTTCGATTCATTCTATCGCGGGCTCGCTGATCCGCACCACACGATACCAAATATGAGGCGACATCGGGGCGTTGTTGGAGGACTGCAATATGTAGCGGTGTCCAGCCTTCTGATGATCTTTTTTCTAGGTGTTCTGGAAAAGAGGAAACAAGGTGCTTAATCAGTGCAAGATAGCTAGGTGTCGACTCCTCGCCCGGATTGTGTAAAATCGCACAATGTAGAACAAGTTCGGATTTTTCAGATAACCACGTTTTGAGAGTTTTCTCAAATCCAGTTCCGCTCTGTTCCAAAGCCTTAATGCGTTTATCGCCTTTGTTCTGCTCGGCAAATTCCAGATATTTTCTTGCTGGTGTAACGCTCATGAAAAATTCGACCGAGTCCAGACTTCCAGCCCGGGCAGCTTGCAACAATGGGGTGATTCTTTCCTCGACAACTCGAGTAATGCTACCAGGTGCTTGTGCCCAATCTGCTCGCTTCTTCCCGCCAACACTAAGTCCTTGGTAGTATTTTGGCTTGCTCTTGATCTCAACACCACTCTTCTCGCTGAGTGCGTGCAAAGGAATTCCGACACCAGTCGCTCGAATCATCTCAGATAACATTTCTGTGCGTCCCTGTCTTATTGCTATTGAGAACACATTCGTATTGATTGTATAGCAAGTTAGGTCATCCTCATCTTGTGCAGCAAGTTTTTGCTGTTCGGCTCCGACCTCGATTATGAACCTCAGTAACTTCATATCGTTCACCATGACCGCGTGCTCCAGAAGGGTGTGAGAACTATCCTGACTGCAATCTGCTGAAATAAATCGCAGCGACTTACAACTCCACTCGATCATGGTCAGCGGCAGAATGTCACTTTTGACAATGTTTGAGACCTGGCCTAGAGAATCGACAGTGAACTCATCTTTGATAAGCTCGGAAGATATCGGGAGATCATCCTCATTTTCACTGTCTGACATTTCGTCATCGCTGTCTGCAGTTCGCATGTTCCACCGTTGACGGTTTGTCTTTCCGTCGTCCTTGTGATATTGAGCGATGCATATCTCAATCACTTTCCGGGCAAGGTCAAAATGACCACGCAAAACTGCAATAGAAAACGGACTAAATCCATTCCAATCTTTAACAGCAATCTGTAGCGGAGGATTCGGTGAAGCCTCAGAGAGCTGTCCAGTAGACGCCCAAGGAGCCAGTGTCAACTTCTTTACAATCTCTATGTCGCCAACCCACACAGCCTCAAACAGCCTTAGATAGCCATCCTTGACAATGTTGTTGAGGTTAGGGACCTGAAAGGTAAGATTAGTTTCGTATGGGTTTGGCTTTGTGGGCGTCCATGGTTGATGCTGATGCTGATTCCATTCACTCTTTGGAATATCTGGATACATGTCGGCAAACGTTTGTGCCCCTGCCTCAATCAATGACTTCTCTACATGTTCAAGTTCCATTATCATGTTTGAGATAGCCCTTTTCTTCTCAGAGATTCCATTTTTAGTCTTGGCGCGCTCATTTTTGAAGTGCTCGGCCCATTGATTGTCAATGGCTTGCTTGGCTTGATGGAAGTCGGCATTCGCACTCCAGTGGCTATAGCTTCCTTCAATAAAATTGCCTGTGTAAGAGGCTTGGCTATAGATTTCTCTGATATTGGGGACACTTTGTGGTTCCTGATACTCCCGAAGTATCTTCAGCTTTTTCTGAATTATGTCCAGTAGAGATTCGCCAGATTGACGGTTATAGTTGTTATAGTTTTGTCGGTGTTGTTGGATCAAGCTGTGTGAGCCCTTCCCCAAAGTTGCTGGATCAGCACCGTGAGCAAGGAGATTCTCAACCATAATGCCCATTTCTTTATATGCAGCTACAAGTATGGGCTGCGTGACTGAGTTATGGTACTCATTGAGGTTGTTTTCAGCAGTTTGTCTCTTCGCCCACTCATTTTTGGAAAGATATGTTTTGATCCAATTATCGAAGCTGAGAGTTGATTGTGCGCCAATTTCGAGGAGCCTTTGTACCATATCTTCATATCCTCTCTCGAGAGCAGTCACCAATGGACTTGAGATGCGATTTCCCCATCCCGGTAACATCGCAATATTATTGACAACACTTAGAGCAGCAGGGCGGTCGTGGGCCAGCAGAATATCGAGTAGGTCTGTTCGATTTTCCGAGACGAGGTAGTGTAGAACAGTGATAAGGTTTGTGTCTGCCTGGGTGGATGTTGCGCCAAGCTTCAGAAGTAATGACACTACCTTTTTCGATTTTTCAGCTGGAAGAAAGAGAGCTAGGACAATGCTCAAGATAGCTCCTCGAGCATTCCTCGTCCCTGGCGTAAAGAGTTTGACAGGAAGAAGTACGTCAGCACCGTATTGAGAGACAAGTACTTCAATAATGTCTTCGTGGCCGTTCAAAATAGCAAGGTGTAAGGGTGAGAGCCCATAGTCCCAGGCGATAACGTTAATATCGTATATATCCGGGTCTTCTAAGGAGTCCTCTACAATTCCGTCCTAGAATAAAGTTAACAAAACACGAGAATGCTGTGGCTGCTGCCGTATATGCTTGAAATGCGGCAGAATTACCATTTTTGGGCTCATATGAAATACAAACAAGTACAAATAACTTTATAATATCTTGTTGCTTCATGACTCGATCAAGATCAAGAGTAAACAGTATAGATCGCAGTTATTCTTACTTGCATCAATACGGATAGCCGTCTTGATTTCGATCATGAGTGTTCATTTTGATTTGATCAGAGTCCTGATGGCGAATCATGCGGCATACCCTCGCAAAATTGCCATGCGGCGTTTTGATTGTTGAAGAAAGAGAAAGAAATTTAGAGCACTCACGTCTGCATTCTCCTGTGCCTCTGCGTTGACCTTGACAAAGGAGCCCATCGTGACAGAATCGTTTTCAGATTCACTTCCAAGGGTGATTTCAGAGGCTTCTGATATGCTCTCGGCTCTGGAATCTCGGCGAGTTGCTTCTTTCTCTTCCTCCTCTTCTTCGTTGGAGAGACTCTTATTCATCAACATCTCTACCATACCCAAGTGACCACGCGAAGCAGCGATATGTAGAGCAGTCCTACCATCAACCAATCTTGCGATCAGACGTGCTCCGTGGTTAAGCAAACATTCTACAATCTCAAGCGATGATGCCATAGTTGCTAGGTGCAGTGGAGTTCGTCCGGTATACTTTGACAAAAGTTAATAATTGCTATAACTGAAAAGGGGTATGAGGTGAAAATAAAGACAAAAGAGAGCACTCCGAATAAAACATGGTATAGATCTGCGATTGAGGCAATACGTACGTCGCGCCGATTTACGTCTACTCCTTCCTGGGAACACCAATCTTCGACATGCTCCAGGTCGCAATCAACGATCGCTTGGCAGAGTCTAGCAGTGTCCCCAACATATGCCATGGTGGTCCATTCATCGTCGGTGATAGGATTGAAGCTTCCAATTTCTTGCCGACCAGGATCATCTATAAGGAACTTAAGTTCGCCGGATATCATTGTCTTGCTCTCTTCCTCAGCAATTTCAACTTCCTGATCGGTGATAGGTTGTGGACAAAAACCGCAACAGTCCTGAAGTACTTCTTCTGCAGTTCCAAAAAAGCATGGGTGTCTATGCAAGTACACCTCACGATCATCCGGCTGGTTCCATTGGGCATTGAGAAGAAGGTCTTTTGCATACAACAAGCGATTGATCCTTGCTGCATGATATTTTGGACCATAGGGAACAGTCATAGTGTGGTATGAAGCTACTTCGGCCTCATTGACCCATTCCGCAACATCGTCTTCCTCCTGGTCCTTAATGTTTCCACCCATTTTGTATTGATCGCGGTAATTACGGTGAATTACGGGCCGTCCTCTCTCGGCTCTCCGTTGAAACATGTAGGAGTCTCGATCCTCAGCCTTCGGAAGCTTCTCTAGAATAAGAAGTCTTGCAAGACCTTGGGTGCGTCCAAATGAGCGTTCGAATATTGTTGGATCAACTCGAGAGCGATTAAGTAGAGGCCAGTGTACCTCAAAGCCACGATGACTGTACTTTGATAAGCGATTCTCGTAGGAAGGACTTCGTCGAGTCAAGTCAATAGTATTGCACTGGGTAGCGAATGCAGCAATTGCTCGAGGAGCTGCAAAGACTTGCTTTCCATCATAGGCTACACAAGCACAATCGACATCAAACCCAGTGATTATCTGAGAGATCGAGTCATAAAGGCGGAGGACAATTTGGACATGGCGTGTTGGGTATTGACTAGCAATTGTGATAGCATTTTTAGTTCGAATTGTTGTTGTCTCGTGTAGGATACTATCCTTGATATTTCTCTCAATGAGTTTGATCTTTTCAAGAGCTTGCTGCTCGTTGAGACCATAGATGAAGAGATCAACATCACTGGCGGGGGCGAGATGTTCATGGTAATACTCTCTTAAGCTTCGCTTATTGCCAGCCCACTTCTTTGGGACGGGCAAGAGGGCAGTGGTGACAGAACTGCCTGCAGCCACGATGTTATTCCAATCGAGATCCGCCAAAGACGATTCCGAGAATAGATTGAAGTTCTTCTGAAAATCTTTGATGCTGGAAACGACAGCAGGAGACCCATTGGATTTTCGATCTTTGTTGTTCAGCTGCATGATATATCTGGACTTTTCTTCTTCCGTTTCGGTATCCAAAGATCGAGCACGAATCTTGACTGTTCAATTGATCTTCATCAGCAGATGATTTTTTAACATCGAGGATAATTATTGATCCATGACATACGCTCCTTTTCATGGCCATCGAATATTGGAACCATATTGATATGGCCATCTTTGACAGCTTCATTGTCTGGCTGTTGTGCATAGATCTTTGGCTCAGTTAGTCTTTGTAATCAAATGGAGGTTGCAATTGTGTAGACCTTGCGAAGCTCAGATTCAAATGCTTTATAAGGCTCAACAATCTGAGCAATTGGCGTATCACGCTGGCCCGAAAGGAAAGAGATGAAGTCCTTGACGGATCCTGATGGAGATGGAAGTTTAGGGAGCTCCATAATAGCTTCGATGGATGAATTTAGATATACTGAGAACGTGTGGGCAATAAGATGCAGCGAAAAGAGAGAGCTTCTATGGCTCTTCCTGTAAAGATTTAATGCAGAGAAGCTTGGGGTTCTGCACAACGAAACTGAGAGGAGTGGAGTAAAGATGAGAAGATAAAGGAAGGAAGACAATGAAAGAAATGCAATTGAGGAATCAGTATTAGTACTCCTGGGCAACCCCTCACCGTCGCGACGCGAGCAGGTGAGGTGAGTCGAGTCTGGAGAGACGCCTAATCTCGTGACTAGGGTTTTCTATTTCGGTCACGGGAGCCTAGAGCTGCCTAGATATTCACGCTTCAGAATTGAAGATCAGTTTGACGAGAGACCCTGGAAGGAAGGAGATCAGAAACGTAACAAGGAACCAATCTCCACATGAAATTTATTTGATGGAGCTTGGAATACTAACTTAAAGATTACTTTGAAGAGACTGATTGATACCCACCCAATACGACTGCCACCTCGAACAGTCCATATTATAATCACGTGATAAATACATCTTCCAAATCGGGCTGTTGCAACACATCTGCCATCTATAGCAACTAAGTCGCAGCAGGGTCTGTTAAAGTAATCACATGTCTGCTACTATAGAAGATTAATTCTTTTTTAGCAATTGCCTCGTGATTGCCTCATAAATGAGGGTCTTTGGAGAATGAGACTTGCTAACTTACCCTCGACTTACTTACATGAGCCAGTGAGCTGTGACACACACTGCTGCACTTAAGATTAGCTTGGATTAGCTGGGGCTGAATTGTAAGATGTTCAGAATGATGTTCTATCGTGCCCGGAAGCCGCATTGAGGAAAATGTCGGCTAACTAAGCTTATTAAGCCCATGTGCCAAGTTCTTACGATGTGCAACATGACAGCAAATATTGACCTTAAGCTTTATACGAAATAGACCCAATATGTCTGTTGAAGCACAAACGGCGACCTTTAAAGTTGGGTCTCTTGGTGGCTTGAATCTGTGAAGCTTTGAAGTGTTTGATTTTAGGGCTCGGAAGGCTGTTTCGAGACAAAATCTACTTGCTCACAGTCCTTGGCAAAAGGCACCGGAGGTCATATCCTATTCTTTTTGGAGTTTGGGAAGGCATTTCCAGTCGATGTCCCTGGATAATGACCTAATGGTGGGTATACGTCCACTCTGGGAAGGTCAAGCACGCTCATCTTGCTGCCCCTGGCCCCGGAAAATCCCCACATCACTGCACCGACTCTTCCAAACTTTGTACACAACCAGACATTCATTGACTCGGAAGAACCATGGGTAAACTAATTCAATAGAACCAAAGCATCCGTAAACTTCTTTAGGGTAAGATGCAGACCAAAACGGCCTTTGACACGCTGGCTAAGTTAAGGTTTGGGAGACGTACCTAGAACCAAGCGAAGACCTGGAAACTGGTCTCAAGCTACGCCATAGACGGCCTCTCCTCTATTATATTTGGATCAAGTGCTTCCAGCCCATATTTTGGCAATATTAGAACTTGGAGTCTTCATAAATATTATTGTACTCCCGCTGGCGAAGCACTATTGTTCTTCAGTTCATTTCAATTGGAGTGCTTTCAAGTCACGAACCATCAAATGTTTCCCTGTCTGAGATTTGGTGACGACGAACGCCTCTCATAGATTTATCAAATCATTGAAAACTCCCGAAATTCTAGAGAATTTCAAAAATGGTCACATTTGCCAAGCGACAAGAGCAAACTGCTGAGGTATCCATATGGATTTTGTTAAGTACGGCATCCACACTGTTAAGATTGTAAGTAAATTCATGTGCTTTTCGTTAACTGACACTTACTTACAACCCAAAGGATATCTCAAAGAATACAACGGGGAGGCATCAGTAAATTTCGAATCGATGACTGGATTATGGTATTTGTTTTTGTAAGCAACGAATAATATGGACATTGGGAGTTGTGCTGATTTGAGAGCAGTTCTTGAATCTTGCCGATGGAGGTGCTGGTCTATACTCTATCTGGGAATTGAATCTCCTTGGCGCATTGGATAGTGCAAGTCCAGAAGAGGTTATGACCAAGTATATACGAATAGCACACTACTTCTACCTGCCAGGCGAGATGGTTTTTCAACTGAAACTATGGCTGCTCAAAGCATGCCTAGTTATTCTATACTGGCGACTCACGTAAGTTATATTTCGCAGCACTTAACCACAATCTGCTGACCAAGCTTGTGGTTCTTAGTGCCCAGAGTAAACTTCGCAATGTTGTGAAAGCTGCTGCAATATACTGCATCGTCACCTATCTAGTCGTCGTGCTCTTTCTTCTCGTGTTCATGTGTCGCCCCTTCTCTGGCTTCTGGCTTGATATCTTAAATGCTCCAACATGTAGGTTCCCTTCAAAGACCAGACTGAATTATGCTAATCGGCCACTCTATAGCAAATTGTGTGACATGGCTACCATATTATAAACTTCAACTGGCTATGAACATCTCGTCTGACTTATTGATATTTTGCATCCCGCTTGCTCTATTATCGGGGTCGACCCTTCCATGGAAGAGGTATGAATTACAGGCTTGATAACAGCTGAATTGTGGCTGATCCTCAGGTTTCAGAAAAGTTATTCTCCTAGGAATTTTTAGTATTGGAGCGTTTGTGGTGAGAAACAGATTCCCAGACTACATCTGAGACCATAGTAGCTAATGTAAAAACCAAAGATGATCTTTGCGATCTTGAATAAAGCCTTTCTATTGCGGGATCCGACGGATCCAACATCTATTATCTGGAGCTATCGAGAATGTAACCTCGCCGTCATTGTCACGAATGCTCCAATGTGTTGGACAGCACTACGTCGCATCTTTGGTCTTAAGGCATTTTCGGAAGCTAGTGACAATGCCAGACCTCTAAACATCAAAACGGGAGATTCTGATTGTAGTCCTTGGGGTTCGAAAACCGACTCTTCATTTGCTGCTACGCCATGAAAGAATGAGCGAGCTTCTGATGTGCGCAAGGACAGCAATTCTCATAAGCTGAAGTCCGATCCTTCGTCACGTCTTGAGATGCCTTAGATATTCAATCCTGTAAGGCTACAGCAAGAGTCTTGGATAAGGATCTATGTGTGAAAAGCCTCGCTTCTGGAGTGGGGCTTCATTGCAGTAGATGACGCTATGAACGATGCGAATTCTAGTAAGTCACTCGCCATTCCTGATCACAGTCTACAAAGGCAGACTTAATCCGGGATTAGTCTAATTCTTGGGAGTATAGTATTTCGATCACATCAGATATTTCGATACTTGGAAGTATGTTGATACAATTACATCTTTAAGAGCAATCTTAACTATTATTTTCAGAGTTGAACAAAAATTGGCATGTAGTAAGCCTTAAAAACTAGGAACATCTTTGTAAAACTGTAAATGACTATATCCAGCCGGCTACAATGTTTGACATCAATGTAAGCAACAGCACACTTAGATGCTTTTTCAGACCAACATTTGAATGTGCCTCTGATTTAGCCGTTGGGGTAGCTTTTGTAGTAGCAGTAGTCTTGGAGCTTGTACTTGGTACGAAGCTATTAGAAGTTGTCGATGTAATTTTTGTCTTAAGAAGATTTGTAAGCTGGCTGGACTTCAAAAAATCACAGATAACTTACAGTTGACTGTGTAGATTTAGAATTAGTAGCAGTCTCTGTGGCCGTTGTGCTCGAGGCTAAGGATTTCGTAAGGCCTGTTTGAGTAGTTGATTCTGTGGTCGTCGCCGAACCCTGTATAGGACCACCTGTTTGTGTTGCCGCACAAACTCTATTCGACCATAGAGTAGAACTGGTAACAGGTGTGCCTAAACACGAAGCACCATCGATCTGACAGACGGAAGCTTCAGTCAAGACACTCGCCTGACACCCACAAGATTGGTACTGTGCCTGGTCCGTATATTGACTGCTACAAGATGCAGTCATGGTGCTCCATGACCCGCAAGCAGTATAGACATGGTCACAGAAATCTTTCCCAGGGTAAGGCGTGTACGTCGCCAGTGCAGGTGTTGTTGCCGTGAAGGTGATCTTAGGCCCGCAGGCGTCCCCCCATGAAGCTAAAAGAGACTCATAATCGGTATCATCTACGTCACTCCTGATACATTCTCGAACTTCGTTTTCACAGCTACATCCAGCATCTATTAGCTATAATGCTCATCAATTGCAACCACTCAATTACAAAAATAGTAATCTACTATTCTACAAGGATAGTGGATTACTATAGAAATGCAGAACTTTTATTTGAACTCACTTTCGCATAGCGGAGAAGACTTCTTGAGTGCAATAACAAGAAACCAATGCATCTTTGTCAGTGATAGCACCACAGATTTCGTTCTTGCTCACAAGAAGGTTGCAGTTGGTAAATGACTGGTTGGTGTCGAGGCATTGCGAAGGGTCAGGAAGAGTCTGGGCTTCAGAAACACAGACGAGGTTAATGAAAAGAGCGACAACTGCGACGTGCTTCTTAGAGAGAGAAATCATCTTCTTGGTGTAATTAATGATCAAAATCTGGGGCTTCAAGCTCATTTATTTATCTCCCCAAGACATCTAAAATTAAGCGACAGCGATTCCCACTGACTAGAGGTCGGATAGCATTGATCGTCCGAGCACACTTGTGGCACTTAATAATTTATATTTCACAAGTACAGCCATTGGAGCCAAGCACTAGCTGAGATGAGGGGCTGGGATCTTGAGCACCTGCCACCAGAGATCTAGACCGACTTTTATCATTAAGGTTATATTCTTTCGGTATTTGGTGTTTAGATTAATGTGATGTAGCGCACATGCTATTGCTATTGCTATTGTCCGACACTGAAAGTCGAAACAACTAACTTTCCTAAAAATGAATAGAAAGCTCTGCGATAACGACATGGAATTTTCTCCATTTCCCCACATTTATAATTGCTTGGTCTCTGTTGGTCTGGTTTCGTTGTCCAACTTGCAGGCCATGCTTTTTGGAGAGGCCAACCTACACAAGATCGCTCTTTGGTGGCGCTCGTGGCTGTCAACAGCACCACCTTCTCGCGCCAAGCTGAAAATTAGCAATGGTCAAGGCTTAACGCTTAGTCCGAGATATTCTATGGGGATTATAGTCAATTTAGAGTCATGCCCATAGCAATAACATAAGTATACAAAATACCAGCTGGTCCGAGTGCGCTCGACATGGTCATCTTTTGGGTGCCAGGCTACTCGGTAAAATCTTACAATCGCGTGTATTCCGGAACAGTACGGCGCTTTTCGTGGCTACGCTTCATTTCTATCTACATACAGAGTTGGGTGAGTTGCCAGAACCCATTCTATCAGCTATCAATCATACGAGCTGGAATTATTGGAATCTTGCTAATCACAATATGCATATGTAGTATTGTTATTATGACGAGGAAAAATGGATATCTCCCCTGGAAGCTTCAGGCTTGGAATATCGCTGCAGCATTTGTCCTCATTTTGTCCTTTATGATAGCGATTGGGGTGTTATTACGGCTTTCCGACAAACATGATGGTTTTGCAAACTCTCCCCAAGACTCAATACTTCCGGCCTCTGCACAACGCTTCCTAGGCACGACTCGCGCCTTGAGTGGTTCGGCATGGTCGTTTCTCTGGACGGTGATACCGACCTTGATTTTCACTCTCTTCAGCCTATATTGGGGTGCCATTATTTCTGACCTGCAAGATCGCCAACCTTTTGTCGAGCTGGGTCGTGGAACAGGCGGAAGTGGGAAATCAACGGTACTGCTAGACTATCGACAGAGTTTCGGGCTCATAAGATGGTTCAGGGCGTTTCAGAATGGCCATTACATACTTGGAGTGGCCCTTGTCCTACAAATCATCGTGAGCTTCGCATTGGTTCCTCTTGCAAGTCACCTATTCGTTGCAAGCGACATCGTACAAGGTACAGGCACAGACATGCTCATCACGACCTCCTTCAATGGCTCTACCTTCGACTCGAAAAGTGATATCAACAGCATTCTCTCTCTTGTTTCAGCCACTCGTAACCTTAATGCAAGTTTTCCTCCATGGACCTTGGGGAAATATGCCTTTCCCGAATTCTCCAGGCGAGATGGCACTCTGGTGGCCGCCAACACTCAGCTTGCAGCAAATATAACAGCATACTCTGCTATTCTTGACTGCGCTTCCATTCCAGACTACGCCTCCACTACGAAACAGACGGGAACAGGGCTTGCAGTATACATCTCAGCCAACGACAGAGGTTGTCCTGTACAACAATCCCTCTTTGTGGAAGGGGGTGGAGCGTCTGATTACATCGCATCTTCTGCAATCACAAACTGCACAGATGCTAATGGACCAAGTAGACTTATAATGGTAACGGGGACCTACGATAATACGACAACAAATCATTTGACAAATTTGCACGTCATCTCGTGCGTTCCTTCTTATTGGCGTACTCAAGGTCCCTTAGCTGTCATGACCCAAGCTGCATCTTCGAATCCAACAGTTGCATCTTTCGACGATTCTGGTACGTCTGTATCCTTCCAATGGAACAGCTGGAAGGCCTTTGAAACGAATCTTCAATTTCCCACATCTCTCGACCCAACTGCAACTACTCAGGCCACCACATTTGGCTTGCTTGCTGCCACATACGCGCGTGCAAGATCTGGGTCACAGATACTGGATGGCCCAGGACTGGTCAATGCTACTGCTGAAATCTTTCAGTCGTCCTTTGCATTTACCGCTTTGTCGTTCTTGCTCCAACCCGACTTGAGTCCCCAATCAACCATAGGACTGACTTCAGTGGAGCATGGCCGTATCTTCGTAGTGTCATATATTGCAGGAATCATTATTGGAGTTCTAGCTCTTGTAGCCGTTTGGACACTTGTCATAGGCTTTTATTCCATTCGCGAGATCTCAATCTTGGAAGAGGAGCCACAAGGTATTCTTGGTATCGCCGAAATCGTCTTGAGCTCTGCCAGTCTTGCTGCAATAGTGAAGAACTTCTGGAATCGGCCCGGGAATCAAAATCGAAACACTTTTGGGGAATATGTTACAACGGAGCAAATTGAAACAAAATATTTCCATGCGCCACTTGGAGATGATGGCAGACATACCATTCAGGAAATGTCATCGCAAGCTGCGCCTTGAAAGGGAAAGAGCGCTCTCGCTCTTTGCTATGGGTCGGCTGAATAGCGCTCTTATTTTCGATTTGTTGCTAAATGTCGATGTCGCATTCCATTTCGAATTTACCGAAGATGGAGCTTGTTGAAGCACTAGGACATATCCAGGATCACGGAAACTAGATTCTATTACGTATAGAAACTTCGCGGTTGCTCGGATAAATTTAGCAAATAATTTGACCATGTTAACTTACATAAAATCGAGTGTCTTTTAGTGATTAACACCCATAGCACCCAATCTCTAGAAATCTTCGAGTGATTAAGTTAATATGGAAAACCGTGGTTGCTCATCTTTTTTGACACATGGGGACGTTCTAAAAGATGGTAGTGTTGGATTTCTTTTGGCTACAGTTTATTTTCAAATGAACTCTTAAGGTAAATTAAGCGACGACGCTGCTTCTCTCAACTCAGGCTGAAAACAAAGCTCTAGGAGGACACACTTTTGCTCTAAGATGAACCTTAATAAAGCTCTCAATTCTCATCCAGAGAGCTCAATTAACCACTGGAGTCTTGAACACTATCAGCGGCAAAGGACCAACCAGGCGAACGACAAGCAAAATTTGCAGAATATCGACAAAGACTCTCTGTCCAAAATCTCGCACAGCGATAATACCGCTCAGCATTCTCCAATATCCACCGTTGAGTCTTCTCCCAGAACCCTCTCGAACCCGGGACAATTCTTTCCAGCGCAATCAAATGAAGATTCCTACTCACAAAAAACCGATTAATTGAGTCAACTCAAACAGAAATTTACAATCATCTTCCTCACCAATCTCGATTCCATCCAGATCTCTATCACGCACTGCTCAAGGCAACGGCAACTACTGAGGCTTACACTAGCATATTGAAAGATCCAACCCAAGTCATTCTCGAAAGCTCCTGGTTCTCCATTGCACTGGAAAGAGAATCGGTGATTATGGAAACTTTTGAATACTACCTCCGACATCCGCGATGCTGCTTGTTCCATGCTTCCATACCGAGCTTAGACTTTGGTAGTGGTACAATTCACGCAGGGTACAATTCAATGTGCTGTATCGGATACGTTCCGGAGCTGTACAGCGAAAAGGTAGGTGGAAAATATTCACAGAGGAGATTATGGAGAAACTGGAGGCCTTCTTAGAGAGATTGATTGCTAGGGAGGCTAGATAGGTTAAATAAGTGGGCAAGCTGTGGAAGAGGAAATGGAGTATTTTCCCCCAGTGTGGAACATGAATCGACTTTGTGAGGGGGATATGGATGTAGAAAATTTACTCGCGGCGCCAAAGTAAATTTGGGAGTTTGGTAACAATTGAACCAAATTACTGAAATAAATTTTATAGTTGGATTGAGCTGAGCTGAATCACTCGGATTTATTTCAGTGGCGTAGCCAATATGTAATACCTTTAATACACTCGACGATCCTAATTTCTGTGATTAACAACTCCATGAATATAATAGATACAGGTATATCAGATACTTGATGTCCTTTATGTAGCCTTAGTTAGTCTATACTCTTACTCGAACAACTTCTTTCGTCTATCCAATACATTCAATGATATCTTGATGGATCTGTAGGCACCAGAAACCTTGTCATCTTAAGGTTCGTATGGTGACTTCGCTGTTCCTCCAGTCATGGGCACACCGCCATCGGCTGCAACGAGAATTGGATCTTCCAGTCTGACACCAAATCCAACGTCCTTGTTTAACTTTTTGGCCTCTTCTGTCGTAACGTATACACCCTAGGATAACATAGTCAGCATCTGCAATTTCATATCAAGTCTGTGGGGATTGAAAGAATTGGGGAATGTCAGAAGGATCAATGAAGGTGTCTTACAGGCTCGTTCGTAACAACCTCACCAACTTTCAACGTCTCTGCATTGGCACCATTAAGATAAGGATGTTCATGCATCTCTAATCCAAGACCGTGGCCAAGACGGTGGGTAAAAAATGGACCATAGCCTGCATCTGTGATAACCTTCCTTGCAGCAGCATCGACGACGGAACATGTCTCATTAACGAGCATATGTTCAATTGCCGCAGCCTGAGAAGCATGGACTAGCTTCCAGATACCCATCAATTCATCGCTGACAGTGGATCCATCTGGCAAGATTGTGCGCGTAACATCACTTCCGTAGGAGTGAAGGTTGGATCCGATATCGATAAGCACGAACTCGCCATTCGAAAGCGTCTTGCCGGAAACACCACCATGTGGCAGAGAAGCCTGATCGCCAAATAGCACAATGGCCCAAAAGTCTTTACCAATACCGGCATTTGCGAACAGCTGTTGCGCGGCCTCGGTTACAGCCTCTTGCGTTACGCCGACTTGAATACATTTTTGCAAGCTGCGGACAAGTTGGATTGTGAATTGGTTGATTCCACGAAGAATGGCGATCTCGGCATCACTCTTGACTGCTCTGAGTGATTGAATCGTTGGCGACATTGGCACGACCTCCACGCCAGCTGCTTGCAGTCCAGCTGCAATCATGTACCGGACATGCTCATCAAGCATGACCTTCTTGAATCCAGATGCAGCTTTCAGGACTTCGTAAGGACTCTTTTCCTCGGGCCATTCAATAACCTTCTTATCTTCATACACCATCGCCAAATTAGCGATACGGCCTGCCTCGAACTTAGGCACAAGATACGAGAATTGGGCATCCTTATCAATAATCATGAGGAATGGTCGCTCAGATAATTCATAGCTGTAGGAGATGTTGGCCAGGTATGCGCTGCTGGCCGATGGTTCTGCGATAAATGCGTCGACGCCAGCGTCCTTCAGCGCAGAGGCCATGCGGGATTGGCGCTCCAGAAACTCCGGGCGTGTGATGGCTGGGACGTCCAAAAGCGACACATCACCCTCAAGATGATTCCAGGCACATGTCGTGATTCCTACACTGGTCAATGGGCCAGGTGTTTGGATTATGTTATAAATTGTTTGGATTCCCCAGATCAAGACGGAAGTCCACAGCACGGTGAGCATTAATGCTCCCACGATGTATGCCTGTACCCGCGCGCCTCTGGAACGTCCATTGGACTTTGGGCTTCTTATATGTAGCTTTGTGAGCAGAGGAGCTCTATCATCCTTTTCTTCTGTAGGGAGCGACATCGTGGATACTCAATTGCTGGTTCTTAAGATAAAGAAGAAATGGCTCAGGTCGGAGTTCGAGAGATAAGGTTGGCGTCGGTGTACTAATCATTCTTATGGCCTCAGGCAATAAAATTCGTAAGCTATTAGTCAGCCAAGGAGGATCTATCTAGTAGAGCCTCAGTAATTGCTTAGAAGTGCCATCACCTTTTTATATATCAAATTGCTACTAGTAGCTGCTTCGATCAAGATGCAATCCCACTATCTCCCTAGCAGTTGCCGTACGGGTGCTTACCTTGTATTATAGACCTTACAATATTCAACGTCGCAACTACAGCTTAGCGATTACCTCATAAAAAGTTCGAACGAAAAAGTATGTATCCTAGTTGTTACATCCCACCATTGGGAGTGAGGTTGTGTAATGTGAGCATTTTTGAGAATATGAGCAGTACTGCTCGAGAAATCACTGCTCACTTAACGGTTTGCTTGGTATATAAGAATACAAGTTCCCAAGTAGACAGGAGCTTCGTGAGCTTCGTGATCAACTTCGATCATTCATTTCACAATTGTCTCTGATCTGAATTTATTAAGTGCTTCTAATATTCATCAATACTTTGTTTGCCCTGTAGTATTTATGCTATAGAAGGACTTTTGTAGCCCCTAAACGCCTACCTCAACACCCGACGCAGATGAAGCCTACGTTACTGCCCTTGTGTCACGGGACGTAACATAGTGTCAATTCATAAGTTGGCACGGCCGTTCGCCTTTACCTACAGGAGTGATGATGAATTTGGGTTTATAATCGGCTGGATATTCTCCTAGAGCGAAACTACAAAGCCTAGGTGGGGTGCGAAGTTGGTTCAAGTATGATTATAGTACTGCTTATTGCTCCATCTATTATATAAACTAAAGAACAATACAAGAGTTACCGACAAGAGTTCTAGATTTAGGATCTGTCGGACGACTTGGTCCGCTTCTATGTCTAATCAGGGTCTGGATATAGGTTATAACACTTAGTTATTGCTAAGTAGCAAAAGGTTTGCCGAGACTCGAAGTCGGTATCGAGGTATCGCTTGAGGAGGGAGTTGGATTTTTAACGCTTCCAAAGGCTTTTCGAAGGTGAATAGGAATTAGCTTTCACAACTGCATTACTTAATACTAAGAAGGAGATAGAGGTATTCTGGTATGCTCTTACTTTTATTAAGTAGTATAAAGGTCCCATGGATATTGGCTGATTTAAGAATCCTGCATTGCTTAAATTTCCTACTCTATGCATATCATTGGTCAAAAGTAGTATTACCGTGCTATCCTACGTTTTGGTTGAGCATTGCTAATAGAAGCCAAAATTGGCGTAGACACAAATTCCCAGCGGCGATATTAGCAGTTGCCCCCAAATCATCTTTGAATTAATTATGTCTAAATTTAATATATTCATTCTCTGCAAATTGTTGAGCTGTCAAAATAAAATGCAGCGCTGGCGAGTGGGGTCTAGGATCCGTCTGTCTGGTGTTGCACGGACCTTGTCTGACTGACCGGAAGGTTAACCGGAGGGTTTCCATTGCCTAGCGTACGCGATACTCGGAAGACACATGCACCAACAAGAAACTACAGCCGCATTTCAGGGCACTAGCATACGAGGAAGGATTCAATGGTACTGTATCTCACTTGCAGATATTCTTACAACTGTAGGATGCTAGACCGGAACCGGAGCCGGAGCAGGAAGGTTTTATACAAATATGAGTTACGTATCTTGCTCGCTACGTGCTAGCTTTTGAGATTTCTTCTGAGGAAAAGACACGGGTCAGACAGATGGCTTTGTGTTATAAATACATCCTCCCAGACGGAAAAGATGTTTCCAACAAGATACTCGTCTCTAAAGAAACTCGCCTTTAAAGAAAATCGATTCTAAATAATTGCAATGTCGGCATCTCAACAAAACTGGCAAATTCTTGCGGCCCAGAAAAAGGGACAACAGCAGAGCAAAATCCCCGAAGCATGGCTGATTCCAACAGAGGTTCATGAAGGCAAATCCAATGTTTTGGATGTACCGGTGACCTGTGGTGTATTGACTGACGTCGAGTGCGAAATCACGTCCGACTATGATGCCACTGCTCTGTTGGAGAAGCTGAAAGCAGGTGCTTGGTCTGCCGAGCAGGTCACGGTAGCTTTTTGCAAGAGGGCCGCTATTGCCCAGCAGCTTGTGAGATTTTCTGATTTCCTATAACATGTTCACTGATACTAAGTCTTCATTTTCTGCAACTACAGACCAATTGCCTGACCGAAATATTTTTCGATGAAGCGATTGAACGAGCCTGCCAGCTGGACAAAGAACGACAAGCAAACATAGGCCAGCCTCTTCGACCTCTGCATGGGCTACCAATCTCGCTCAAGGATAGCTTCTTTGTCCGGGGGAAGGATACATCGACAGGCTTGGCTGCTCTTCTCAACGACCCTGCGAAAGAACACGGTTCACTTGCGGCCATTCTTCTTGACTTAGGTGCCATCCTTTACTGCAAGACCAACCTTCCTCAGACAATCATGACTGGTGACAGCCATAACAATGTCTTTGGAAGAACACTTAATCCTATCAATAAGGGTCTGACTGCAGGTGGAAGCACTGGTGGCGAAGGTGCGCTAATTGCTCTTCGAGGAAGTGTGCTTGGAGTCGGTACCGATATTTGTGGGAGTATTCGCATCCCAGCGTCCTGTAATGGAATCTACGGATTCAAAACTAGCGTGGGACTGATACCCCATGCTGGTGTGCGGGACCTGACACTCCCAGGGACAGACTTTTTGAGGTCGGCAGCGGGTCCCCTGGCTACCTCGATTCGTGATTGTTCTCTCTTCCTAAAGACATTGATGCAGGTGCCAACCTGGCAGTTCGATAGCACAGTGGTATCTGTGCCTTGGCAGGGCCTTCCGGTCAAGCAACATCTTCGAATTGGCCTAGTTGTAGACGACGGACTCTTTTCACTTTCACCACCCATGCGACGGGGATTGGAAATGGCTGCTGATCGCCTACGGAAAAGTGGACAAGTTGAAGTAATCCCTATTACTTTGCCAGACGTTCCAGCGCACTATGGCGATATCTTTAAATTCCATTCAGTGGCAGGATTTGATGTTAGTTTTTTTCCACTATTCGCTTGTCTGTCCTTTACCAGCTAACGTTTGGTTACATCAAGCATTATTTCAAACTCTTCGAAATGACAGGAGAACCCATTATACCGTCTCTGGAACGAATCGGGTTGCTTGGTCACGAAGGGCAGACAATCCAGGGCCTCTTCGAGATGAACGTTCGACGTGCTGCAGCAGCAGCGGAATACTTGAAATTATTTCGAGACAATGACCTTGATGCAATCCTGGCACCGCCTGCCCCCCATACTGCTGTTCCATTAGATACATGGGTGACAGCATCATATACTGGCCTCTGGAACTATTTAGACTACCCAGCGTGTGTGATTCCAGTCGACAAAGTCCGAGAATCGGACCTGAGGGATGATGTGAGCAACGCAAAGTATGGAGCTGAAGACGCCAAAATCTATAGTCTGTGTAAGTTTGACCCGATTCAAATTGAGTGTGGTGTGAATGATTTACTGATAATGTCTCTACTTTTTAGACACTGGACCAGAACAATACAAAGACGCCACAATAGGTGTTCAAGTTGTTGGATATCGACAGCAGGACGAGGCGCTAGCTAATGTAGTAACTGTTCTGGATTCAATCATTAATGGGCGTTGTTAGACTTGCATTTCTCCTAAAGAAGGACTATATGGACACATAGTGACATATGATTAGCTAGAAAATATACTGCTTGCCTGAAAAATATCATGTCATTTCCTTGAATCGTTTCTTGTGAATTCGTCTCTCAATTTGTCCAGTCAAACTGGATTAATATTTTTTTTCATCCAATAATGTTGGTATACGTTTACGACGGAGAGACCTTGTAATAGGATTGAATAGCTTCGATTACAGGGTATGCAGTGTTATAGGTGGTGGATGATTCTTCAAAGTCAATGTGATGTAGAGGAGGGTATCAATACCCTCTCCCGTTTGTAGCACCGCATGATTACAAACGAGTGTATGAACGAGTGTCCCGGTGTCGTATGACGACCTAATAACTATATTCCAACATATAAGTTAAGTATAATTCTTAGCTAGTATAATCACCACGTGCTGGTTGTGACTGTTGGGACACTAATGAGTAATTGCCGAGGTACGCGAGATGACAACTTGTACGGCAAGGCAAGGCTCCCTCTTTGGCAACAATCATACCTTACGCTCGCTTTACTGATATTCGCATATAATCACTCATCACTTACTCACTCACTTACTCGAATTTCAGCCCTGCGTAGGCAGTATACCTTTATCTTACGACTCTCTTTCCCCCTCTTTATCCTAGACCTTTCTCCTACTGCTCTCTTTCCCTCCGTTTGTCCCGGAGGTCTCTACAATCTAAGAGAAATATATCTCCGCTGAAGTAAGCTTACTATGATTGATGCACAAAAGATCTCCGGAGGCCACGTTCAGAGACCCGCAAAAAGTGCTTGCGATCGGTGCTATCAGTTGAAGGAGAGATGCGCGCGGTCGTCAAATGCTACGACCTGTGACAGGTGTCACAGATTGGATCTTGTCTGTCGTACTATCCGTCCCGTACGTGTAGCAGGACGACGGGCACGGCGTAGCCATGCGTCGCCGGCCATACCCTCTCCGAATCAATGCAGTCCGCCTACACGAGGCCATTTTATTTGCGACACATTGTTCATGAACAATCCTGATCTCGACCCAGAGGAAAAGAATTTATTGGCCTTCCTTCTAGAGCAGCCGGACAACCTAGATTGTTACGTGGTGAGCCCCAGCTTCAGTAACGCTGAATTGCAGTCCCTCACGACTCCACTGCGAGGGGCGTTTCCCGTTCTCAAGGATGCATATCTTGCCTATGCCGGTGCGCTGAAGCTCTTGCTCCTGGGAGATGCGAGTGGTATTACAGAAGATGTCAATCTGCGCCACGCATCATCTGCCATTACAGCCTTGCGGTCTCTTCCCGTTTCCAATGCTGAAGACGCAGTCTTGTGTCTTACTCTAGGCATGATACTAGCAAAATTCGTATACTCGGCTGTTGGTGTAGGCGTCGGTGACATTTGTAAATACAGTCTCACCACCGCGGGACCCTTTATCGAGGAAATGCAGTCAGACCCTAGCACTCAACCGTGGCTAGTCAATCTAGTACTACTGGAGACCATGGAATGTTTCGTACGTCGCCGCAAGCCAACATTTCGAATCCAACAACCACAAAAAGAGAGCGTGGACCGCTATCTTGGTCTCTGCCTGCCCTTACTTCCCTGGTTTTATGATCTGACTGTCATTGGGTACTCTCTCCGTTATGAAGCCGATGAATGTATTATGGCCCGTATCCTAAAGCAGCTGGGCCATATCCATGCTGCTGTGGAAGCCTGGCAACCATCCCAGCCAGATGACTTTCTTCAGAGATTTGATCCGGCAGAAGTGATCAATTTGCTCGCGCAAGCGAAGGTATATCGATTAGCGGCGCTCCTGGTGAGCCACCGTTTACGATACTTGTTTGGTGAGGAGGATTCCCAAGCCCATATTTGGTCGAAGGAGCTTCTGATGGAGCTGGACCTCGCCCAAAAACTCACGAAACGATCTATTCGGTGTGTGACATTGCCCTTTCTCGTCGCAGCAGTTGAGCTCACCGACATGCCCTCACGGGCGGCGGCACTGAAGAACGTGGATGAATTTGTGGACCATTTCACTCCCATCATCCAGAAAACTTCAAGGGTTTTTCTATCTAGGGTCTGGCAGAAGAGAGATGTTTCGACAGCTTTTGCTTGGTTTGATTTAGCTTATAAGCCGTGTCCTGTTATGCATAAAATCGATACGACACTCTTTACCTGACTCCAAGGCGTATAATGACAGAGGATAGTACTTTATGTGGTCAAATGTCTTAATTATTTTTTTAAATGTATGTTTCTGCTGTATTTCATGAGGCAGGAAGTTTTATCATCTGTTAGGATAGGTGTGGAAAGAGCTACAGCTATCCAATTTTAGTATCCCCCACGATACTTCATCGTCAAAAGAGCTTGAACAAGATACGTAATTTCAGAAAAGGCAACTTATAGTAACAAGAGATATCATATATTTATTTTAATTCCAACACCTCGGATTTTACGTAATAATAGCAAAACGGAACCAGATAAGCTAGTTGAGACTATTGTTGATTTCCCAATCATGACTTATTGTCCCAATACAATTTCCTGCCTAAAAGTTTTCCGGATCTAACGCTCAATAGGGAAACTTCCAATCCTTGTCGAATTTGCCATAATGGACATCTGGCAGATGCTTGAAGATATTTTCGTACCCTTCGGTGTAGGTTGCAGGGTCCTCTGCTTGTTTGAAATAGTCCTCGCCTTGGGCTTTGACGACGGGGTCTTCCCACATTGTCCTCATCCATGCTAAAGCTTCAGGGGAGGCAGAGTCCAGAGGCAAGTTATACGAGCGGAAGCGCTATTTACAAGTAAGAAACACTCTCTGATTTTATACTGGACGATGCCAAAAGAGAGAGAGAAAACTCACCCAGAGAACAGGCCAGAAGAAAGCGTCAGCAATGCAGAAGTCACCGAACAAAAAGCCCTTATCAGAAACAGCCAATTCCTTCAGCTTCTGAGCAGTTTTGGTCCTCGATTGAGACCATATGGTTAGCAGTCTCTGAATCTGCTCCTTGGCTTTCTCATTAACGGGGATATTCCCCGTGTATTTGCCTAGATAGTTCGAATCGAAGTTGCGCACTTCGGCAAAGCCCGAGTGCATCTCAGCCGCCGCACTACGCGCCAAGGCCCTCAACTGCCGGTCTTTTGGCCAAAGGGCAAGCTCAGGATGACTCTCAGCTAGAAACTCACAGATGGAGAGCGAGTCGTTGATAGCAATGTCCGAGCCTAGCGATGTAGATCTGAGGACGGGGACCATCCCACTAGGGGAGAATTTTTTAACCTGTGTGATTCATTTAGACATGCATCATATGATCTTAGGCAGAGAATCCTGGACATACACCTGCTCGGCCTTCCTCTGTATAGAGGTGAAAATTGCTCATTTTATAAGGAATGGAGAAGTGTTCGAGCACGAGGACAACTCGGGCGGTCCAGCCTAGGAGAAGCCGTTGTTAGAGAGATACGACAAGAACATGAGTAAATGGAGTTGGAATACTTGAGTATCTCGTGTAATATCCCACCAGATGGTATGCGGAGGAGCTAATTGCAGTAGACATGATGAGTTGTTCTATTCGTTTGAAGGCAAGAGGGGGGTGTATGTCGGTGGAGAACAAAAGCAGAATATCAGTGGTAAGAGCAAAGAATTGGATTATAAGCCGAAAACAATGTGATTTTTCAAGTTGTGTTTATATTCTCAATGGTAGATCTTCTTCGCAGACTCTCAGCTTAAGAAGTTCAAGTCAGGATCTGAGTCATTTCCATTTAACTCGAGGTGGGGGAAGCTAAGCTTTATGCGAAAACTCATTGCTAAGGAAACAACAAGTAGCCAATCACCATGGCTCTACTCATTATTTATAGGAAACTGTGTTATATAATAAAATTCAGAAGTTGTTCAGTATCTTGAAGCGCAGAGACAGTAGACTCTCAACATCCCCGCTGTTTACCCGTGTGCAAACCTCTAAGTTACCAGGATAGCGGGATGGAGAGCATGTGGCAGGGGATTGCCTGGGACACGTGAAGCGAGAGGCCTCTGAAGAAGATCGCGAACATGAGGGTCCATTTGAACTTTTCGAGGACTGATTGGTGGGGTAAACAATCAGTAATTGGCTTGAGTTCGCTAACTTGGTGTGGACCTGGGCTGGTAGGGAAAGGAGATGGCAATCGGGAGAGGCTTTTGTGTGTAGCGGTCTCAACAACAGCGACAGCTGCCATATACATATATAAAATAAGTTAAATAATAGGGATTGCTCATAAGCTAGTAGAAGTGACTTCTATCCAAACAAATATCGTTGTGCAGCAAGACCAAAGATTCCAGCTAGGCCGAAAATGATGATAATAGCACTAGTTCTTCCATGCGTCCAAATAGTACTTGTTTAAGTAACCATTCTGCAGTCCAACGACCACATAGTTCACAAGTGTGATAATCCAAGCACTACGAATGATATAGTGGTTCTAATATATGCAATCATGTTGCTCTATGATCCGATATTAATGCTAGAAGCTAGGAAGCGCTTGGAGAGAGATGTGTGGAGGCCCTTGTAATACTATATGAAGAACAAGTTGAAGGTAAGTTTGTTACAGCGATATACGTACTTTGGACAGCACGTGAGCTTATTCTACACAGTAAGGGATACACCTGCATTGAACCCGTTGCCGGCCTAGGACGCCATTCGGATTACGTAACGGTTCAGTTGTACCATGTCGAAATCTTCTGAGGCGCAGGATTCTGATCGGAACCTTTCGATACCATCTCCATCGTCAAGGGAGACTCTTTGGACTGCGAATCGATGTAGAATGCCATTGTGTCCAGCGAAAGCGGCAATATCACCGTTAGCTACATCATAGAGAATACCAGTGCAGATCAAGTCGGTAAAGAATCTAATACCATTCCCACAGAAGTTGTAGGAGAACTGCATAATGGCCGAAGAGAACTGAATGATTGCTACCTCAGGTGGTTGTTCCATTTCACTTGCGGCATCGAGGAGATAGTGTTCCGGTACTTGAGTGTCTAAGTCGGTAATTAGAATGTGATCGCCTACGCGGATATATTCGTCAGCCTAAGCACGGCCATTTTCACTGAGGAGGGGGATTTCTCAGAATTCTGTTCATTTGGCGTTTTGGCATTCTTCAAAACAGGAACAAAATAATTAGTGAGACCCATAATAACAGACGCAGTTGGGTAAGAGAGTAATTGAAAAGAGAGCTAGTGAAGTGATATGGATCTGTATCAATTAAGCCAATATAGATACTTGGAGCACACAACAACAGTACATGATTAAGGGCTATTGCTACGAAGCAAGGTTTGGGGCTACTTTTGGTGTCTACCGCTCGATCTACGGGATAATAATTACGGGGATTCATGGGCTGAAGGTTGATTGGGCATCTGGAGCCCTGGAGATACGGGCTATTGAATGTGCGTTACTCGCTATAAAGGTGGATTAATTGTGTAAATTATATTGGATTGCTTTCGTGCATAGAAACAACAAGGCTGGTATGCAGCTCCTGAGATTCGTCTCCATTTGGTGCTTTTCCCCTGTCACCATGCAGAATGAAAGAAAGAGCAGATGCAGGTACCGGGGGGAAGAGGAAGAGGTTGCCTAATCCTGTGGCTGGCGTCGTGGCCCGCGAATTGGCCACAGCCCGCACGACAGTGGTAACACGCTAGGATATATAGACGTAGAAGTGGCGTTTTATAGAGTGTTGGGTTGCGTTGGACCAATGTTGGATCGAATTTCGCAATGCCCATGAGGTACAGACAGAAGGCGTGTCATTATTGGTTAACTTACCTACGAGCTTGTCCCGGATAATGGATCATTAGGTCGCAGAGTTGACGGGCTACGAAGATCATTGGAGTAGATTTTGAGCGAAAAAGCAAGCATAGACATTGTACTTACACGACAAACACTCGTCTAGTAGAGAGCCTCACAAGGGCATGAAAGTGGGTACGACTATACTATGCCAAATCCGTCTAAGCAGCAGCTGAACGATTGGGAGGTAGAGCTTATTCGGAAGATGAAGATTTCCAAAAAGCAGGGTGCTCGGCATGAACAGAGTCTAATCCAACGCATTCGTGGATCGCAACCAAACCATACAGGGGTGCCAAAGGCAACGAAAAGACATACAGAAAGGACGAAAAAACTCAGCGTAAACACACTAAACCACTAATGCGAGCAACAAATAACCATGGTTTACTTGCGTCCGCCCGCCCCTCCCCCAGCTTGTGCATTCACCATAGTAACAACGCTCACCGTTTCTTGCTGTAGTACTTCCGCACTCTTTTGCCATGGACATTCATGACTCGATCGAAAACACTCCTCTGGTACAGCACTAGAGGTCAGAGGGTTTAAAATGGCCATTATAGAACCAGGAGTTTTCTGTCATAAGTCTCCATTATAAAAGCGGTGGTCTTAATGTAAACAGGCCAGCAAAATCAAGCGCCTACTTTTGATCCAATGACACGCCTCAATCGCGATTGTGCCTTGCTTCGACCCAACCTAAATAAGTTCGGATGTTTAAATGACAACTCAGCTCAAGTTCTACTAGCTGGAGATTACCATTGACAAGGGTACCTCAACATGAGAACATCCTCAATGTTCAGCCTTATGGGCTTCCTCGCGGCATTACGACACGGCACTAGCGAGTAACACCAAAGTTGTGTTATATCAAAGTGAGGCGATGTCTGATAGCGAGATCTAAGAGTACATGCTAGACACCCGTGTCTACTCCTTCACTTCTTAGATTCCATCAAAAGCTATGTATTTCAAGACCCCCATGCCACCTATCCCCCACCCAAATAATCCTCCCATTTTCGCCGTGCTCAAATATCCCATCCGGTTGCGTGGTCAATGCCTCAACGATAAGATCAATCCTCATCGTCATCATCAGCAGCAACCTCTTCCTCGTTAAACTCCTCCTCATCCTCAACTGCAGCTGCGACTGCGGCCTTTTTCTTGGTGGCTGGAGCCTCAGGCTCTTCTTCCTCTTCCTCTTCCTCTTCACCATTCTCCTCATCATCGGCCGCAGGCTCAGCAACCTTTGATTTCTTCGAAGGAGCAGGTTCTTCTTCTTCTTCGTCGTCCGCAGGAGCTATTTTGCGCTTCTTCACCGGAGGGGCAGCTTCTGTACTAGGCGTCAGCTACACTGTCATCATAATGTATAGAACAGGAAGTGGGGGAGAGTTGCGCACCCTCGGCGTCGCCATCTTCGTCCTCGGCATCTTCATCCTCGTCTTCCTCGCTGTCCGAGGCAGCAGCAGCACCGTCATCATCAACCTCCGAATCTTCGTATCTAAAAGCCTCATGTATTAGTCAATGTTCCTCGCGATGGGGTCCAAACGGTACAAGGTATTTCTCAGCCGAGCGTTGGTCCGAACGGGAGCGGGGAATGGGTTGATAAGGCAAGTGGAATTGAACACCATTGGAGCTTCTGGCGATATTGTAGAGACCCATAGAGTGGTCGCAATGTATATGCGACCACGAAAATACTTGTAGGAAAGACGCTAATGGAGGGTTGTGGTTGGGACTTACTCTTCTTCTTCCTCACTCTCGTCCGAAGGCAGGGCAACAAGCTCCTCGTCATCGCCTCTCTTCTTTCTCGTAGACATGATTGAAGGATTAGGGATGGACCGGACAAGACGGATGGATGCGTAACACAAAACTGATGATGGCGTAGGAAAGGATGAAGACGAGCGGTTTGTTGTGAGGCTGGAAGAGAAGGAGAAAAGGAGATGGGATGGGAAAAGGAACGATGAGCAGGCAAGCAAGCAGGCAAGCTGGCAAGCTGAGGGGGGCATAAGCCATTGGCTGATTGGTGGGCGAATCTCACTCCAGTAACTCCACAGCGAAAGCTGCAGCACGGACCATCCCAGGAGAGCGTCATCTCCAAGTCTAACCGAATAAGCGCAAGGGTCATGCCAGGGGGGAAACAGGGGAAGTAACCGAGCTTCGTTTCCCATCCGGGTTGGGCCTAGTTTTTCGGAGGGCGTGGTGGGGAAGTGATTGGCTGGCTGATCCCGCTGCGTGCTGGTGAAGCGAGGAAAGATCAGGTGACGTGCCCTGAGAAAACCGTACTGGACCTTGCAGCCTCACCTCTAGGCCTTTCTATGCAGGGGATGATATCAGGATTATGGGCAGTCTTGGGTCTGGATGGAAAACGTGACTTTGTTCCGTAAGTCGTGTGCTTCCATCAGAAGCGTCGAATATGGTTGCTGCTTGCAATGTAGAATGAATGGTTGATAAAGGTCAACGACATAGTGGACGGCATGACAATGTTCATTCTATCCATTCTTTCTTGTCTGTTGAGTAGACACTTGTTCACCTCAGCCCTGCGCTCCCTATACTACTCCCACTTCATCACCCAGTCACTACTCCAAGCCCCGGCGGCAGTCGAGTTCATCAATGCCTTGATCTCCAACACCTGACTTGTCCCGTTCCACGTCCATCCACTGGTGAGTTGATTCCCATTTAAGGTCACGCTACTGATGTTCTTACCAACGCCCAGAATTGTCACATTCGCCAGTGGGTTGCTGTCCTGAAATGTGCCTCTACCCGTAGCATAGAGTGCTTGGTTTGCAAGCGAGAACTGCAAATAGTTAGCAGTTCGTCCAACTAGAGATTCTCAAAGGATGGCATACCTCAACAATTAGAGTAGCATTGGGGACCAAACTCTCGCCGTCATCAACGTACAGGGTACCGCTTGCACTTCCCGTGCTACTGAGCGCAGCAATGAGTCCCCAAGGATTCTTTCTAGAGGCTGCAGTCGTCATGCCTGGCTCTTGTGTTGGAAGAATACTCCCACCACGAACATAAACAGGGATATGGCCAAGGGGTGCATCAATAGTAATGTTCTCACCAGGCCTGGCCGCAACGCTCGACTGATTGTACCAGTCATACCAGACCTCTCCTGCACCTACACCCGGGAATACTCCATCAACGGAAGTAGCACCTTGGGCTAGAACTGGAGTGATCATGAGAGATCCACCCAAAAGGAATTGACGGTCAGCCGAAGCGAGTATTGGCTCATTAGGGAATTCCCAGGCAAGAGCTCGCATAACCGTACTGCCTGTCTCGTGGGCATGGTAGAACAGCGTGTACATATATGGTAGCAGGAGATATCGGATTTTCATGGCAGCTTTAGATGCATCAATGACGGATTCCCAACGGTATGGTTCCTGTGATAATGCCGTGAGAGTATTGTGGTTTCTATAGAACGGGAAAAATGCAGAAAGTTGCATCCAGCGATTGCAGAGTTCTTCGTCAGTGTTCCCATTAAAACCACAGGTGTCAACTCCGAACATTGGAATTCCAAAGAGCGAGAATGAAAGCGCTTGAGGAATCGAGAAGAACATGAACGCCCAGAGACTCTGCTTTGGTATTAGAAATTTACACCAAGAATCGAAATATTGCACTTACAGTATTATCACCACCCCAATGTCCAGCCCATTTGCCAGATCCAACAAAAGTAGAACGTCCAATAATGAAAGGTCTCTTTCCAGGGAAAATGTTTAGAAGACCATGGTAAGTGGCGTTTAAGATCTGAGTGCCAAAGAGATTGTGAAAATCATACTCGACAGTACCGCCGTGGTGTGTAGCATTAGGGCTGACAGCATGAACATCCAAGGCGCCTTGGATATTGTCAATAACATATGGTGGGTAGATCAGATCTCTAACTCCAGCAGTAGGCGTAGTTCGCAAATACGGCTGAGTTGTTGTCGTAGTCGGAGCAGGACCAGCAGATGATGACGCTGCTGCTGCTTGAGAGCTTGCTCCAGCCGATGCGGATGCTGCCTCGGTTGCATTGGTAAGATTGAAGCCTTCTGGGTAGCCATACACAATATTGCCTGGCTCTCCTGGAAGCGAAAATGGAGGATGTACTGGGTTAAGGGTAACGTTGTTACTTCCACATGAACCGACACAGAATGAAGAAACTTCACTCATATCAATCCAAATACCATCAAATGGAATGTTCCCGTGCCAAGTAGTTAATTCGTTCTTCCACCATTCGAAAGCACCCCCGCCTGCTAAAGATGCTCCGATCCAGTCAGGAAACACGGTATAACCTGGCCAGACTGCACCAATATATAAGCTGCCATCTGGATTAAGCATAAAACTATCTGTAGCATTGCCCCTATCGAAGATCGGGTACGCATCGCTTTCATTCAATGGATTGGGAATATACACAGCCGAATCAACGATGGGTATATAGTGTTGGCCATTAGCATGTAGCTGAGCGAGGAACTTTTGGCCCTCAGGATAAGGAAAGGTATTCTGGTCATTTTCAAAGTCTCTATACTGGTTCATGTAATCAATATCGGTCCAGATATTCTCCAGGGGAATGCCGAACCTGGCAAAGTTATCGACAACGTCTTGTACTTCCGACCAGTTGGCATAGCCCCATCGACACTGATGGTAACCAAACGTGAAATATTGCTGCATTGCAGGCAGGCCAGCAGCACTCATCTGATATGACTTGGTGATTTTCTGTTGGGTTGGTCCGGCATAGAAGTATAGATCTATATTACCACCCAGTGTTCTCCACGTGATGTTCTCGGGTTTCATAACTACTTCTTGACCATGAGAATTTCGAAGGTAGACTCCGTGAGAGTACGAAATGTACTGCGCCGAGGCGTTGGTAGCGTTTGCCGCATATTCATAATCGCCAGTGCTTTCGTTGAACTCATAGTAACGAGTGTCCATATAGAAAGGATGGTCACCATAGATGTTACCATCAATCGGGTCTCCAACGTCAGCTGCCCAAAATGTCCGGGTAAAATTGTTGCCCATTCTGAGACCATGGATGACCTCGCCCAAGCCATAGAGGTTGTAGTTCTCTGGCAATGAACTAGCAAACTCAACGAATTGGTTTTCGAAAACCAACTGAGACCCTGCGGTGGAAAATATGACGTCTCCTGTAGACTGTCGAATGATACTGAAAGAGAAAGTTGGATTATTACTCCAGACAAAGTTCAGATCATTTTCTAGTGCTGTAGAGTTGGCATCTACGTCAATGGTAGGTTTCGTGACTAAAACTTCAGGAAGCTCAAACCAGGTGCTGTTATCAGAGCCAACATATGTGGGTGTAATTTCAACATGAAGTCGATCAGACGATTGGTATTCGACAGTTAGATTTAAAGCTTCAACATCGGTGCCATAGACGTTACAAGCTGTTCCAGCCAGGCTAAGCGACGCTGTCAAGCCGTATGGAGTCCGCAAAACATTTGAGGCAGTGTATCCGGGACACACCGTCTGAGCATCGACTGCTTCCGGATCATTGATGTTTGGAATTAAGTTGACGCTGTTATCAGCATCTGATGGAACTGTAAATTTTGGAAGAGCGCTGGTTGTCGAAGTAGCACTCTGTGCTTGTGCAATATTGTATAGGCAGATGACTTGGACAATAAGCCATAAGCCAAGATTGACCCCCCAAAACATGTTTTGTTGAACCCCGAACTGATTTCTCAGGCGTTTGTAGGAATATATTGTAAGGTATAGGATTAAAAGCCAAATACTGAAGGCCACTAATACCGAACGATTACGAAGATTCTCAGCAAACAATTGTAGTGCTAGTGAGCCTTCAATTAATCGAAAAGACTTGACATGACAAAACAATGACCAAGGTAAGAGGAAGTTCCAAAGAGCAGCCATCTTATACTTTGTATTTGGTGTGCAGTCCGTCCTTCCAAGAATCGTACTCCGCGATCACCCCGCCACAAAAACCCCGCAGTACAGTTGCGTTCGACTGGGGATACAACAGCATTAGCTCTATGGGGGCATGGAGTAAGCTGTCGCTACGGCAAAGCTGCAGCTCTTTCCGTCTGAATGCTATAGATGGGCCGAAAGAACCTTGAAAAGATAGGATGTGCAGGCGGCGCTCAGAATAGGGCCGAAATACAGTGCAGCTTTAACCGCTCATGGCATAAAAGCCGATGGAAAAGAGGTAGAAGGTTGTTTTAATTCAGACTGAAGCTCTCTAGAGCTCTTCAGAGCTCGCCAGTTGTCATCATTGCGGATATTTGCAAAAGTTTGATGTCGTTAGTTGGACGTGGCTTTTGCGACTATCATATAGTCTGCATTCTACCCCGCGTATATCGACAAAATTCAATGTAAGGTCGGAGGTAGAGCTCGTCTCGCATGACCATTACTAAGTGATGTCATGATTATCAGACAGAAAAGTTCAACAGGGCCTATCATAAAAGCGCCGAGGATACGCGCGATATATGCCGCAATAATACAGCGAGAATTTGTGCGGAAGGTGAGCTGATCTTTTAGCACAAATAGAAGGGAAAGAGACAAGAACAAAAGTTGGCGGAGATTCCAATCACGTGTTGTTATTTTCCAAAGAGGTAAACCGGACAAGTCACTTTTCCAAATCTTATTGGTCACTTTCTTGTTTCCTCTTCCTTTCCTTCTCTCAATGGAAGGTCACTTCCCGGTGTCAACTTATTCTTTCCTTCTCTCCTTCTCTTACTCTCGCGCTCTCGCTCTTTACATCAAATACCGCCGGCAACTTGTTATAGCACGAACTTAAATCCGGGAGGACACTCACGACCCTCAACAAAAACAATCTTTCCGCTGTTCAGCTTACGGTTTATGTTCCGGTAGTACAAGAATGCTGCCGCTGCTGCAATAATCATGAAGGCCTGAAAGCATGCCGAAACAATCAACGCTGGTGCATAAATTGGTGCATCTTGAGTACGGAAAGCCTCTGATGAGATGATTCCAGCAATGTTCTGCATGCCAGCTACCAAGCCAAGCTGTGTTGCTCGACCCGAAATCGAGACTTGGTTGCTTGATAGCCAGGCTGGAACGATGACAGCCGGAGTGAATGTGCCGAATGTTAGTAGAAATGTGCTGTCAATCATGTTAGCAATCGCCCACCAAGAGATGATTCTGTCACATACCAGAAGTATCCAGCTCCAGTGTGGTGAACTAGATCAGCTGTACCAAGCACTATAAATCCAATCATGGAGACAATGGTAGCACCGATTGCACAGAGAGCCCTCTGTTGATATCTATCCGAAATCCAACAAACAAGCACAATGCACAAGCCACCACTCAGATTTGGACCGATGGTGAACAAATTTGCTCGGATCGAGTTTTTAGTGAGTCTCTTGATGATGGTCTATAATATATTAGATATTTGTGTCCTGCAATCAAAATACCACATACCGGAAGGAAGTTGGAAATACTGGCACAAGCAACACCATATCCAAGCGCCATGGAAGCGTACAGCCACGTCTGCCACTGAAGCAGCGGCTTTAGTGTAGCTGACCAGGAAAACGTTCCTACCTCTTCCTCTGATGTAGCCGCAAGGCGAATTTTGGAGCATTCCTTTTCGTCCTTGCTAAAGTATCGCGAGTGCTGTACATCTCTTGGCAGAAGGAAAAAAGCCAGGATAGCAAGGAAAATTGTGAGTGAACCTTCAATGAGGAATAAATACTGCCAGCCTTTTGAATCGTCAGATCTGAACTTCGAAGAATTCATCCATCTTGATGGAAGTATTTACCATAAAGTGCTTTATTCTCCCACTGGAAAACACTGTACGCGATCAACCCGCTCACAGCGTTGGCCACAAACCCCATCATATAGAATAGACTGATTCTCTTCGCAATCTCTTGCCTGGTATAGAACAAGGTCAAATAAAAGATCGCCGAAGGGAAGAAACCGGCCTCAACGCAGCCAAGAAGTATTCTAGCAGCTGCTTGCGCATTAGTCTTTTACAACCATTCTCATCATGTTCGGAACAATACCTAGAATTCCACCAAAGTTGTGTACAGCCGTACTGCCGAGGGAGATTGCTCCCCAACATGACATCAGGATCGGAATCACAACGGCCGGGTTGAATCTCCTGGCTAAAATGGTCGCTGGGATGTTGAAGGTTCCATACGGAATGTAAAAGAGGACGAGAATCAGAGAATATTGATTTGCTTTCAATCCAATATTTGCCTCGAAGCCATCCGTTTTAGCATTTCCGAGATTAGCTCGATCGAGTGAGTGGGTGAAGTAAATGATTGCTGTCCGGATTAAAATTATGCGCATTGTCATGTGTAGAGAAACGCACCAAGAATTGGGAGGATGATGAAGTCGAGTTTTCGCACAAGGTGCTTCTGGACTATTTGATTGAGATTGTCGTGATGTGAATCTACATCTCTCGGTATAGAAGCCTCGTCGTCGGGCTTATCCAGAGATGGCTTTGACATTACTACCGTGCTCTTAGCCATTCTTCACGCAGTATCTCGATGGCTCACTTCCGTCGGAAAATGGAGAATAAATCCTGTACGAAGAGAATCGATATTGCTGAATTCATTCCAAGAATGATATGGCGAACATTAAAATACTGTCTTCTTATCAGATAGCAGTCACACTTGCATGCAGCTATTCAGTTCCTCAACTCCGATAGGTTAGAATGGTTTTGCAAATCCAAAAGCCCCCTTCAAGCCCACTCTTGGTAGTTGTCTCTTAATTCATAATCAGTCAGCACCACCTATGTGCAGTTTGAGATATCGAATACTTAAGCTATATTTTTCTGGAAATTCTGTGCGAGGTTCAATAAATTTTCGCATAGCCGTAAGTATGAGCCACACAGAAAAAAAATGGCGTGTTATACCACACTTAGCGTTCTAAGCAGAACCAAGAGCCCGGATCCGAGTCTTGGGACACGTGACCGATAAGATCTAGAGAAATGGGGTATTTCGTAGCTGTCTACGGAGTATTCATTCGCCATATGAGTAACAGCTTCTGTGGTGACCAACAGCTTGGATTAAGATCTCTCGTATTCTTGATTCAAATGCGACCATTTGGCTACTCCTCCCGTTTTGCGAGCCGAGCTCACAAGGCAAGTCATGTGCTTGGCCATCGCTAAGCATCAACACGAAGAAGCGAGAGTACTGTCACTACGGAAGGGTGTTATCTGGGTTTTTATACTCAATACTAAAGGCCTTAACTTATTCAATTTGGACTCTAGCTATGCGCAAATCTGAAGCAGTATCCACCAGTCATGATGAACTCGTTCGGACTAAAGCCAAAGCCAGTGCAAAGGAGACTCTAAAAAGTGGGTTGGAGCTGATAAGGTCAAATCATCAAAGCGCCAGGAAGAAGCGAGATGTATCAGACAAGGCTGGAACAACCGTGTTTAAGTTTGCTGCAAGAAAGCTTCTGTTCAGACGTTATTTCGTCTCACTAATATCGAGATCGCCGCTATTTTGATCAGCCAGAAACACACCCGCCCTCCCCCGCCTATTAGTTGTCATCATAGGATGGGGCCGTGCTTTGCCACATATAATTCGAGCGTGCTCCAAGTTTCCATTCACATTCCACATCTTCAATATGCGATACCCAATATTACTTTCGTCACTAGCTTTGATCAGCTACTCTCGAGCAAGTCAGCCCCATCAAATCCACAGTCGACTGGCAGGAACTTGCAATATTGCCGATAACAACAATTTATTAACATTTGGCCAAAAAACACTTGGGTTCGATCATGAGTCTTGCACACACAACCAGATAGAGAGTCTGGAAACACTTGAATATCATCCCTGGACTCACGAACCAAGATGCATGCCTAAAAGTAGACTCAATGAGACCTATTGCGTTTACACCAACAGAAACTTTGCCCGCGGGCGTGGGATATCCTTCCTGACAAGTCCAGCCGCTGAGAAAGAGATAATCAACTTGCCCGCATTCACAAATACTGAACTGCCTGACAATGTAAACACGTTCACGAACCCGCCTTGGGAAGTAAGGAATATTCCAGGTCGTGGTAATGGGCTATTCGCCACTCGGACGCTGTACCGCGGAGAAGAAATTCTTGCTGCAACACCGGTGGGGATATATATGAGTGGTGCATTTGAAGTCGACTATGGCTTTGGGTATCAGTATTTGAATACCGCATATGAGCAACTACCCACAGCTACGCGAGAAAAGGTTATGATGATGGCTGCTCATAATCCAGGAGATCCGATTATGGAGCGGGTAAACACAAATTCATTTTCAGGAGAGTTTGGGGGACAGGAGCATTTTATAATATATCCTGAGACAGCTGTACGATATCTCCCGCTGTTTATATTTCTGGGGGGCAGAGAAACTAACTAGCTCTTTTTAGAGAATGAATCATGATTGTAGGCCGAACGCCATGTACTATTATGATCCAGCAACAATGATTCATTCAACACACGCCTCGCGCACCATTTTACCTGGAGAAGAAATAACAATAACCTATATCAATGTCCTCCAACCTCGGAAGGATCGACAAGAAGTTCTTGAAATGATCTGGCATTTCCGATGTACGTGTCCACTCTGCACTTCAAGCGACGAGGAAGTCGGCATCTCAGATGCTCGCATGGAACGCATTCATGCTATCCACGCCGCGCTGGCGGATTGGAGTCCCGAGACAACGGCAACCCCCGAGCTTGCTGAGGAATTAATTACATTGTATGAGCAGGAGAAACTGCATGCCGCGGTGGCGACAGGTCACATGTTTGCTGCCATGGCTTACAATGCTATTGGGGATACTGTTAGAGCGAAGAAGTTGGCGAATCGAGCGCTGAAAGCTGGGATTGTGAACAGTGGTGTTAGCGGTGGAAATTCTGACGTCGAGGATATGAGGGCGATCTTGAATGATGCGGAAAGCCATTGGTCACACATGGCAAGACCGAGAAAAACCTGAATTTAGTGTACTAGGCGTATTTTTTGTTGCAAAAGTAAATCAACTTACGGCTCAACAATTGCTCTCAAGGTAGATGGATTTGAAAATCAAACATGTCTAATCCAACTTTCCATAGAAGGATCCTGAGGATATTACTGGAGAGCAAAAACATTAAAATGTTGTCGAGGCCAGATATACCCTTAGCTCTACCAGAGGGGTTTATTGAAAAGCACAAAAAGAAGAGACGACACGGGTTATCGGATGAATAATCATTTCATTGCTCCGGCATGAAACGAAGCGGTATATCCCTATCTCAACTACGAACAACAACCAAAACTCCAAACTGGCCCGAAAATTCCATAAACAATAAATTTATTGAGGCGCAGGCACAAATCTGAAGACCCGGAACTCAATTCCACCTAATCCACCATTTCGCTCTAACAATCTGCCCTGCGCAACCATCGTAGCATAATTCATCCACCCGAACTGCTTGCTACCCGTGTTACACGTGATGGTCTCCCTGATATCGTTTAATCCGAACTCAGTACTCTTTCCTTTGCCTTGAAGCAGTAGCGCCTCCGTCTCCTTGTCAAGAGTGATAAATCCAGTATTCTGGAAGCGGAAAACATCGTTGGTTTCTGTGTCTAATGCGATCATGTGGATATCGAGGCTCAGCATACCATCGGCGGCGTGCACAGTTGGATAATCGCCTCCGCCTGGTAAAACCCGCAGACTGAGTGCCGGTGATGCTGACTCCGGTGATGTGATGGTACCTCCTGTGATTTCGATCCACATTGTTGTGCCTTTTGGCGTCTCACCACTAGGAATGGCATCTGCAAGTTCGAGGTGAATGTTGGCGATGTGCTCCAACGTTGGGAGAGGTGATGAGGAAGCCATTATAATATTTATTTATGATTATTTAAAGTGGATAATTGAATTGATATTCTTGCGAACTTCTTTATTGTAGCGTGATATAAAATGGAGGAGTATATGATGATGTTCTACCGCTGTTACTCATTTAAAATACAATCAGGGCTATTATCTTTCTTATGTATCCCAAAAGTCCCGGTGTCACCACTCCTGACACATTCTGTCTTCCATATCAGCCTATTGCTGACGTCACCGAAGGATACGAAGTGTTGTTCTCACGATAGCCCCGAGAGCGTTCCATCCCAGCAGAAGGATTCTCCGAGCTGTCAAAAAAGTCAATTTTATGAAAGCCCGGCAAATAGCCTAGGCTGGAACACTGTAAACCACGTTGCACGGCCCATCACCCTTTTCAAGAAAATAAGCGAGCAAGATTAGGACAAGCCTCCTGCTGAAAGATCCCTGTTTTTGATTGCGAGTCATGTTCTTTTCGTTACAATTTGGATTGCTTACAAAACTTGGATGTTCAATACGGTTAATGAAGATGATCTGATGTTCCCTTCTTCCGGAAGTCCCGAACCTGAGATCCCAATACATCTGGAAGATCATACATTTGCATGCTATGCTTACCTCACTGTGCAGTCAAATAGACGCTATCCACAGGAAGAAAACAGAATTTGAGTGTTCTCTGCTATCGACTTCGAGTCTTCTTGGTTTCAAATTTCCATTAAAGTGGCCGTTTCGATCTAAGATTTGAACCTGCTTTCTTAAAATCTACTTAAGAAAGTCAAATGGGGAGTAAGCCCAGAAATCCAAATGCGATAAAGATAAAAGTGATAGCTATCCTGGTAGAAGTCAGGATCCATAAACCACTGGAAATATGTCCTAGAACAGTGACATTATGATCTATTAAGCGCTAATTACTCTATTGGCAAGTATAGAGGGTCTAAGGTGTTTTTGGACGATCAAGGACTCTACTACCTAAAACTTTTAAACAAATGTAATAGCAAGGCTAATTTATCAAAACTTAGCAGTTAATAAGTCATTACGATTTCAGGTTTACTTACCATGAATTTAGTATCTTTGTATTAGGTGTTGAGGGAAAGCCGTACTTAACAGTAGAAGTAAATATATAATAATTAGGGAGAGGATCGCTACAACATAAAAACACACATGAAAAAGATACAATAGGGACAAATAACCTTATATCAATTGTTTTGCATTCTTTCACACTATAGGACACCGAGATAAGGCTAAAATATACCCACACGGAATTACTTAGCCTTAAGTTTTGTAGTTAATATTAAAAAGGTACTAAGCGCCTGCCCTCTTAAAGCCGAGGTATAGATGGACAAGATTCACCTGTGGCCTATCATATCTCTTCACTGTAACATGCAGTGTACAGCTGCAGCAGTTTCAAGCCTCAGATGGAGACGAATAATAAATAGACCTGAAAGAGACACCCTAATAAAATTCCGAAAATGAGGTTGGTAGTAAGTTGCTTGCAGGGATTTTTCTTGTAAGCTGCAGTCAACAAATGATGGATGCGGTATGCAAGAGTTACAAATACGTAAAGACTTTCTTACTAGGTCAGTCCAATGCAAACGTAGTTGTTGAGCGATATTTAAGAAATCAGCGAGTAGCAAATAGCAAAGGACTTTGATACAATGGAACCTTTACAGACAATTATTACACAGATGAGAGGTCCATAAAGAAAAGAAAATAATGGTTGAATAAACCGGTCTCCTGAATCTGGTTTGCGTACTTGGAAGGCAAGGGAAAGGGGAAGCCTGGGGCTCTTCTAAACGGCGTAAAGCCTGCCAAGCCACTCGCTTCCAACCATCTTTTCCTAATATGGTAATTTTCAGCGTATTCGCACTGCTCGCGTATGGAGATCTTGCTGAAGCTTTGAGTTGCAGTATGAAGGGACCACTTTAAGCCTTCTGCTCTCCCATTTAAATACAAAGTGAGATTCCTGTTATCAGTATGTTGTAAAGTTTTCTCAGATTGGGAGTTTGTCCACAATATGCTCACATAGAGAGCTACAAAATAGCCGTTTTGGAACTGCCGTCATGGACATCCAAAGCAATGGCACAGCCGCTGGCACGATCCTATACCGGTACGAACCAGCTATTGCTCCAGCATATGCTTTCTCAGTATTTTTTGGAGTTACCACCATTTCACATCTTTTCTTCATGATTCTATTTCGAGCAGCTTGGTTCATACCTTTATTGATTGGCGGGGTTTGTAAGTATCACTTCTATAATTTCCATGCTAGTGCCGTCAACTGATGAAGCTTACAACAGGCGAGACATTCGGTTATTATGGAAGATCGTGGTCAGCTAGACAGTCGGATAATTTCGACGCATACATTCTCCAAGATCTAACTATCCTCATCGCCCCACCCTTCCTCGCAGCAACAATCTACATGACTTTGAGCCGTCTCATGCAAACTCTGGATGCCCAGCACCATTCATCGGTCCGAACCAAATGGCTCACCACAATATTTGTTCTTTCAGATGTTGTTTGTTTCTGTACCCAACTAGGTGGTGCTGGTATACAGATCACCGGAAAACCAGACATCGTACGCATTGGAAATATCGTGGTGTTGGTTGGTTTGGTCTTCCAAATCGTCATCTTCGGAATATTTGTTCTCTTGGCTTGGAAGTTTCATAAGCGATTGCAGGCAGAGCCTACAAAAATTTCGAACAGCCCCAGGGTCAAATGGAGCCGATGCATGCAGGCGCTCTACACCGTGAGTGTTGCAGTCCTGGTCCGAAACCTGATCAGAGTCATCGAGTTCGCAGAGGGAAAAAGTGGTTATGTTATTAAGCATGAGGTTTTCATCTATCTTTTCGATGCATTTTTAATGTTCTTTGTCATGATAATTTTCCTCGTTGTCCATCCAGGCCAAACGGTCAAAGATGCACGTCCCATTCACTTGAGTGCAGAATGTGATGAAGGGAGTTCTGCAGGAAGATATGAGGACCCTGTTCCACTGAGAGGATACCGAAATCGGGAGGAATGGCTTGCTGCAAATGGAGTGAGGGAATGATGCTTGATATGTACAAAGATCAGGATATACGCACTACTACCCCACTTTATCCTCTGGAACTGGGTAACTAGTTGCTATATCTGTTGTTGAGAGAGTATTATCATTTTCTATGATACGGTAGTGTAACATATTCTTAGCTGGATTACTGCCCTCCTGGATCCGAAGAACTAGTGCTTTTCTATATTGTTACACATAACCGATGCACTTTACAGCCAAAAGAAACAAGCCGGCATGCTTCGGTAGACTATATTAATGATGGTATAAACATGATAATATTACACCCGATTTCCCTGTGAAACACCCCTATAATGACTTAGCCAGAGAAGTGATGCTATCCCTAGGGGAATCAGAGATGCTACAGTGTCGTGGATTCTCTACACAGAGTTCTACCAACCCTCGAGCCATGTTCTTATAAGACGATGTAAAGGGCCAAGCCACCACAGGCTCTGCTTAAGGGTTACTCGACTTGGGGTAAATGTAGACACTACTTGTTTACCGGCATTTTGGTAAGGGAGGCTTGCGTTGTGATCCTAGCGCGTACCTAGCTCATAACTGTCACACTCCTTCTCGCCCACTCTCTTCTAAACATCATCTATTTCACTACATTACAAAACTACCTGTTGACCTAGTCAATTCTATGTTGCAATATAAGTAAAACAACACTTGTGTTTCTTGTAACAAAAGGCATAGCACTTCAATATAAGGTGTACATATTTGCTTTACACCCCGTATAGTATCCCAGAGTTTTGTTGTAATATATTCCAGAATCTTTCAACATAAATTATTTTGAAATACTTCCCGTAAAGTATGCTGTGGTGAATATTCCGTGATGCAGAAATTTAGTGACAAAAGAGCCTTATCTAACAGCTAAATTTGTCTAACGTCGATAAATGGGAAATCTTGTCAGGGAAGAATGATAACACAAAGAAAATTACTCGAACTAAGGAGGAAACCATTATTAGTCTTACATGGGGAATATTTGATTTGTCCATCCTCGCTACAAAGTACATAGCTACTCTTAAAGCATTGTCAGGACCCAGGTCACGTTTGTCTTAGGGTCTCCGAGGTTTGAAGTGGTTTTGTGGCAGCAGTCAAAAGCTGAACCAGCGTCTCTGGCCACGCAACCCATTTTTGGTGATCTTCATCCAGACTATCCTGGACTCCACGCAAGATGTGCTGCGGCCAACCTTTCATAAACCATTGGTATTTGAGTTCGGCGAGGAGAACAGCGTAATGTGCAAATATGATTAGCGGAATTGCTTCTTTCTCTTGTAAGCTAGCGATGAAGTCGTCCTCAGCTCTATATAACCAAGCAAATGTTATCTGTGAATGTCGGCTAGATTCATCTTTCTCATCAATGATGCCCTCATAAGTTGCCGTGAAGGCGGCCGAGAGTCTTGTAAAGGCTGTAAGATTTGATTGGCCTCTAGGCTGTTCAGTGGAGATACCTTCCTCAACCAAAGACCGTAACCGTGATAACTGCTCCTTATAATCAGGCGGAGGGTCTCGTTTTTCAATAGGATACACGGATTCCCCATTACCTTGTGTGTAATAGGCCAGAATACCAGAATTGAGGGTACTTGTACTAGATTCAATGATCGACCGGACACCCCTGAGAAGAACAAGCCAAGGTGCTTCTTCATTATCGCTGAATGCAAGGTATTCACCTGGCTGTGGACCTGTGCCAAAATGACAGAAGCAGACTATAATCGCAGAAAGAAACAAACTTTCACAATTGTCTGGGTTGATGTGCATAAGCATGGCGGTCGTTTCTCGAAGACCAATCTCAAGATGATGCTTAGCTTGCTTAAGGCACTGCTCTTGTAGTTCTGGCCGGCAATGTCGTAGATGTAGAGCAGATAAGCTGAGGAGGAGATGTATCATAAAAGGATGCCGAAATGCAATATCTGGAAGTTGGATTTGCCAGAAAGTAAGACTAGGCTTTCCTTCTCCAATACTGTTCGCTGTAGACATGATGAAATGATGCCATAACTCAAAATTTGCAGGATCCAAGACTGCAGAGGCCTGTCCGACTGGACTCAATACAATTGGAGGTTGGCGTAATCTGCCTTGGCTGTTTTCATCACTTGCATTGTACAATGCCATGCGTTCATATCGTGAAGGCACGAAGCGTCTGCTGGCATTTTGTGTCGTTGGTACTTCTTCTGGTGAAGACTGGGCGGCATGGGCCGATGAAGAAACAGACGAGTCGTTCGCTCCACCTGGGAACAAATAAATGCAGCGAACCCCACGATTTGAGCAATGGGAACATATTGGTTTAATCTCATCACACTGGTAGACATTAGGTATTAGGTATTTGCTAAATCCTCGATCGTGACATGAAGTGGTATGCTTGCCTTTATCTTGCGCCTTTTGCAGTTGACACAGCCGAGGCGTGACTTCTGGTGGGACTTGCGCGTAGGCTTTGAGGTCACCCGCTCCTGAGACATCTATAAATCAGGAAAAACTCTTCCTATAAATAATATCAAATAGAAGTGTACAGAAGGTTGCCAGTTTTGTTGAGCAGCTGACGGGTACTGGGGGTCTGACATGGATTGGGTACCAAGGAGACGATAAAGAACGGAGTTTTAGAAGTTCGCGGGTCGGAATATTGTTGTACCATCTTCCGATCTTCGCATCGAATTCTATTCTGATCGGTGCGCATGGTTGATATTATGAAAATAGCATGTTATGTGAGTATCTTTATGAAATGGGTTATGTAGCAAGGCGTTGATGAGCGAATGTGCGTTCTGTGTCTTGAAGATTTCCATAGCTCAGAGGTGAGCTTACTGTACCCTTCACTTCACAAGTCCACTCTCAGTGGAAGGGACATTCTCAGCCTAAGGTCTAGGTACAAAAGTTCTAGGTATAGTTTCACTACTATATAATCATACATATCAATTCCGGTAGGGCTGGACCACCATACTTACAAGAAAAAGATTTATGAATTAACTCAACGGAGATTGGTTGTAGCACACCTAGTACGACCAGTACACAAACATCTCACAGCCACTAGTGAGCATAAAGTCAACAATGCCAGCCTGGGATTTCTAGAGCATTTGTTAAGACATGTAAACTTTATATGGAAAGGTCAGCGGTGCTGTACATACCTACTCGTCAGCAAATGTGGTCGGCGTAACAACGACGTTCTTCAGAACCAAGGTTGGAAACTTGGAAGTGGAATGCGCACGTGACTGGTCGTTGCTGAGGGAAAGCAAGGTCCCAGCTCCGATAAGGAAGTAAACAAAGCGATCGCGAAAGATTTCTAGAGATACAGTGCAACCCAACCCAACCCCAAGGCGCAGTGCAACGAACAAATCTCTTGCTCGTGCAATTCTCAACATGGAGTCGCATCCAAAATCCCAGACCGCACTCTTCCAAGTCTACCTACGATTACGACCTCCTCCAACTTCACAGCAGCTCTATCCTTCCTTAACGACCCCAGATCGCTTTTTGGACGTCGAAGAAGCATCAGAGGAAGCCGTGCCGACCCACATTACTCTAAACCCGCCAAATGACAACCGCAGAAGGGCTGTTGAGAAGTTCGCCTTTACACAGGTTTTTGAAGAAGATGCCTCGCAGCTCGACATATTTCAAGGAGCAGGTGTGATTCCGCTGGTGGAAGGAGTGTTAGGTCCACAAGGTGGTGATGGCAGAGATGGGTTGCTGGCTACTCTTGGTGTCACTGGCTCTGGAAAGGTAAGGAGAGAGCAATGTCTATTTGGGCTATACTGATCGTTCGGCAGAGCCATACTATCTTGGGATCAAAAAGCCAACGAGGCCTCACACAACTTGCCCTTGACGTGCTGTTTCGGTCCATTTCTCCCAATATGCTCGATGCGAATACTACGCCATCCCTAATGTCTACAATTTCTGCATCAGATGGCTCAGAGGCACAGCTTATGTCGGCTCAGGGATTCTTTGACACAATCTATGGCGATCCCACATCACGATCCCGAGCAAACTCGCGGGCAGCAACACCCATGCTAGTACGGGCACCTCTCTCTATTCAGCGATCATTTAGCAAAATTTGTGCATCAATTCCAGGTCACTTTCCTCATAGTCCTAGGAGCATTCGGATTGTCGAGGAAAGTATACTTGAGGATGATGAAGTTAAGGACTACTTGATAGTGTCGAGCAGTCCCAGATTACCCTCTTATTTGTCAATGACAGCAGCAAGAACTCAGAAGAAACAAACTAAGTCTCAATTAAAGGGCGAATCATTTTCATCGCAAACACCCAGCCGCAAACATATGTACCGTCCATCTGCCATGCCTACGATGCCCGATATAAGCGCAGTCACTGTCCCTATCGACTCTTCGGCAGAGTACGCGATTGTCATTTCGATGTATGAAGTATACAATGATCGTATTTTTGACTTGCTTACACCAGGATCAAAGACAGCATCAAGCAAAGATGTCCGACGGCGCCCACTTCTGTTCAAATCCACAGAACAGTCTCCTGATCGCAAATTAGTTGCAGGATTGCGAAAGGTGATGTGTGGATCTATGAAGGAAGCGTTGATGGTACTAGAAGCTGGCCTTCAAGAGCGCCGAGTGGCTGGTACTGGTAGCAATAGTGTGTCTTCTAGAAGTCACGGGTTCTTTTGTGTTGAAGTGAAGAAGAGACGAAGATCAAGATTAGTCTCTCCATGGAGCAGCAGTGCCTTGACCGTGGTTGATCTTGCTGGAAGTGAAAGAGCCAGAGATGCGAAGACTCAAGGTGCCACACTTGCTGAAGCCGGCAAGATAAACGAAAGTCTGATGTATCTGGGCCAATATTTGCAGATGCAGAGTGATATTGGCAACACAAAGGTATTAACCCTGCGAGATCTTCAATTTTCTGCTGACAATAATGTAGTCAAATCTCGTACCATTCCGTCAGTGTAAGCTGACAGAGCTTTTGTTCTCCAATTCCTTTCCATCTGCCAACGCTTCAGCCTCAACATCGCAGCGTCCTCGGAATCCACAGAAGGCGGTCATGATCGTCACTGCTGATCCAGTCGGTGACTTCAACGCAACAAGTCAAATACTCAGATACAGTGCACTCGCTCGTGAGGTGACAGTTCCCCGAATTCCCAGTGTCTCATCAACGATCTTGGCCAATTGTCAAAATAATGCAAATAAAGGCTATTTTAATGGACGGACTACGCCAAGTGACACAGAACGAGAGACTATGGAAATCGCTGCACTCGAGATTGCTCGTATGAGTGAAGAAATTGACGGTCTACGAGCGGAGTTGCTCGCAGAACAACAACGAAGAATGGAAGTTGAGGCACATCTAATGAGCTATGAAGATGCCTTGGAAGACAAGATGATGGACTTCGAAGCAGCGATTAGAGAAGAATGCTACCAGGAAATGGAGAAGGCTATGCAAGAGCAGACTAACAAGTGGAAAGCTTGCTTGGCAGAAGAACAGGAGAAGAATGAACAGCATCTAGACAAGAAGCTTGAAATCTTGGCTAGAGGTTTGGATGATGATCCACAGAGTGATAGCGATGAGAACAAAGAGAACGTTTTGATCGTGGAAGGTTTAGAAGATGAGAATAGGAGGTTGAAGAGGGAGATGGAGATTATGAGACGTGAACTCCAGCTGCGAAGTCCAAGCAAGAATGCGAAGACGCCGCTACGAGATTCAACGCCTCGAACTATAAGTGACATTTCATCGTCATTTGAAAACATGCGAGTAAGCGAGGAAGGAACTCCAACGTCGCCAGTTAAAAAGATGAGGAAATTAACGACTAGAAAATGGGACATGGGCGTCGAGGATGATTTGTTTTAAAGGGCCGGGTTGGTTGGGTATCCTTGAGAGGAAGGGTTGAAGATGAGGCGCTTTTGGGAGGAATACTTGATACCACGGGCTAAATTGTGTAATGTTTTGACATGAGTGATGTTTCGTACGGTTGGAATATGGATGAGGGGTTTTGACTTTTGCTCTGTATAATGCATTTGTTTTCTCTGCGGCGCCTTAGCATTGCCAGTATGCAATAGGGAATCAGTTTATTGTCCTGTCTGGAATCATCGAAGTTTATTCTACGCAGCTACCCTGGCTTGCTCAACACCAGCGCTTTCGTACGTGATTGCATGACCATGAGCTACACCCAAGCTCTTGACTATAGCTACAAATTTCGGATCCAGCACAGGGCCAGACCCATCTACGTCACTATCAAATTTCTCATGGAACAGACGCATGCGAGCAGCTTGATAATCACCAAAGGTAGCATCAACATTCTTCTCGTCGTGCGTGAATTTCCCTTCTGGGCCTCTCTTCAAGAACTTCAGTGGCGCATCTACTTCCCATATCAGGATGTCTATTCTAGACCAGTGAAAGGGGGGGGGGGTAGCACTGACCTGCATTTGCATTCACAAAATACGCCATGCTATATCGATCCTGATCATACATCGAGGACTTCCGAGCTACACGATGCAGGGTACTCTTCAGTGCACCATCACTCCACAGCGCTAGCCCATCCCCAATATTCACAATCATAGCCCCTTCCACCACAGACACAGGGACGAAATCCTGCGAGTCAGGGCTCTTGACTTCCAACCCTGCCGACTTGGTGAACAGAAGCGTCATGGTGCCCCAATCTGTGTGCTCTCCCAGAGAGGGAAAGCTTGACTCCGGCTTTGAAGATAGAGCTGGGTAGCGCATCAACCGCAGGACGTTCCCAGGCATTTTGGCAGGGTCATGCGCTGTGAAGAAGTAGGCTGGTGGTAGGGACATGGCGCTTGCGAAGGAGGTCAGCAGTTTGGTTGATAGCAGATGGCAGCGAGCTCGGAAGGCCTCGATCTTCTCTCGCCGTGCATGCGTCCACCAGCTTGAGAGGTTGCTTGCGGTCAGGTTGGAGTCGGCGACGTCGCCGAATACGCAGCCTTCCTGGATGCCGATTCTTTGTAAGATCACTTTTGTCAGTTCCCTTGCAATTACGTTCTTGGATAGCATTTCGGCACTTGGAGTCTGAATAAAGAGGTTCCTCGCGTTACTTACACGGACTCCTTATGATCATACCCTACCTGAGCGGTATTCATCCACTTCTCCTCCTTGACCTCCTTCGGCTGACTAAAGAAGCCCTTGGAGAGCTCAAATATCTCGTCAATCTCTTCCTGTGGGATTCCATGGCCGGTCAATATCAGGAATCCCCATTTGCTCGCTGCGCCAAAGAGCTCTGCCGACAACCGATCAGGGTCGGATGCAAAGAGGCTTAAATCCACGATTGGTATTCCGGCCATCTTGAACAGCTAGTGTTTTCTTGCGTCTATGTGAATGACGACTGGGATGGTCAGAAGCAAGATGTCAATGAGTCTTGTTGAGTAAGCTACGACGAAAGCTCTCCGCACAGAATTCGTCCCCTGCAATGCACGTCAGTAAGTGGAGTTCCAAAGCATCTAGCCATGCTATGCTATGCCATGCAGCACATATCGTTAAACTATACTGACTAGTTTTTGGGTATCAAATCAAGTCTCGGATTCCCCAGAACATACAAAATCGGCACTCCTAGGTTAAAGCAAGATGTTCCGATGGCTTACAGACTTTTGACAATAGCGAAACCCGAGCAACTAAGCAGAGAGCAGTGACGAATAAAGTGGAGAGTACCTAATATACGGATGGCTCTTCGATGATTTCCTGCCTTTCTGTTCTGTAAGCTTTTACTTGAGCGATTGGGACGTTGTTCGAAGCACGGCACGGCTGGGCCGCATGCTGTCGCTACCTATATTGTAACTTGATCATGCCATAAGCGAGTTTGAGTTGGTCTCCCACTTCCGATGGACGTCGGCCGAGATATCTTATCTCTATCCGTCCCAGGTACCAGGAGTGCTCAGGTTGTTGAGGTGTGCAATCACTGACCGCTTTCACTGTGTACATACGACTTTGAACTAACGCTCTGGAATCAATGGAAATAATTTAGTAATCGATGCCCTATCTTCTAGAATGGCTTCGTAATTGTAAGGGATTTCGTACATAGGTCAAACAACTTCTAGTCTGGAATCTGATTTGTGCCTCTGAGTTGCATTTTAGTCCTAGATCTAGTCTATATATCTTATAAAAGTACAAGGTTGCCTACGTCGGCACGGGTACTCCTGTGCTATATGCCACGCCCAGCCGCGGAGCCCAAGATCTAGTATTATGCCTCCCAAAGTCGCTTCTGCGCTTACGAAGTGTATTTACTCATAATCTTCGTAATCATCCACACCAAAATTGTCATCCGGATCCTGGTCCGCAAAGGGATCAATATCGCCTTGCTCAGGATCTTCCTCATACTCCTCATCCTCTTCGATCTCATCATCGCCAAATTCGTTCGGAATATGTCGCTTCTCTGGATCTGCGGTTCCAACCTCTTCGTCATCATCCGCCTGCTCACTGACTGTTGGAGCTGCAGATCCTTCTCGAGAATCAGACGCCATGCTTGGTGCACGACTGGTAACTTGACTCGTCGCCGCACTTCCTGGGCCGACTTTGTTCTTGAACATTGAATTGATAGCGTCGTAGTTGATCTTCTTGGACCACGTCCGCATTTTCACCATGTTCTTTGCGGCTTCCGCAGGGGATTCGGCCACAGATGCACCTTCTCCAATTCTGGGCTTCTTCTTCCGTCTCCGTGTAGCTTTGGGCGGGTCTAGTTCTGCACGCTTCTTGTCTAGAAGTTTCTTCTGTTGTTCACGCAGCCACACCTTGTTCTCATTGACCCAGATCTTCTCCTTCTTTGCCACTTCCTCGGGTGCTAACAAACAGTTTTTAACTTCGGGGTCATCGGCGAATTCGTCTTCACCAATGTGAACATCCATATTCACAGGCTTTGAGGAGACCAATAACATATGGGTAGTGACCTTCTTAGCAGCCCTGGCGTATTCTGCGGCATGCTCCTTTGTGTTCGGGTCGTTGATCATTTCACTAATCTGATCCTCAAGCTCATTCTCATCGTGCAACCAAGCTTCGGGTACTTCCAGACGTTTACCGTTTGACGACGAGGGTTCTCTGTTCTCTGCAGCCTCCTCATCCAGAGCGACATCTCCATATTCCTTTGCCAATTGTTCTTCCGTGATTGATGCAAGTTCTTGTACTTCGTCTAAAAGTGCCGGATCAATGGGTATATCGCCATTTACTGATTGCCGGGATGCCTCGTCTGAGCCCTCGCGCGATGGTAGAACTCCTTCCGGCTCAGCTGGTGTAAGCATTCCGGATTCAATTGATCCGACCTGCTGTGGGGGATTAGGGATAGTAAATCCATCAGCGTCTTTTCTAACTTCTGACGGCTGTGTTGGTGGTGGGGAAACTAAATGCCCATTTGCATCACGTTGTCGTTTGTTGCTGCCTTCGGCATCATCTTCTTCGGCATCCTCATCTTCAGCAGCCGCACCTCTCTTCCGCTTCTTCGATTTCTTATTCTTCAGGAATTCTTCAGACTTTTGGTAGAAGGATGGAGGATCATGGGCTGATTCCAAGAATTCGTTGTTGATGAACTCGTCAACTGTAAGTGCACTACTGGGAGTCAATTTGAATTCTTCCAATCGCTTCTGGATAGTGTTGGTGGTGACTTTGACGATATATACGACTTCGGTGACAGTTCGACGGAAGTTGTTCATGCGAGCAGCCAAAATGAGACAAGCACCGCAAACACCGGAAGGTCGTCGACCCATTACCATCCAATCCAAGCTCATACGTTGAACCATTCGGATAGCATCAGTGGCAACCTTTTCAGTCATGTCGCCAAACTCGAGTCTAGCAGCGAATCTGAAGATCAAGTCCTCGGGAATAATGGGCATGATCCCATCCGCAGCAAAGGAAATTGTCTTGTGCAAAGCCTTGAAGCAATGTCCGAGCTTGAAGACGTTGACCTATAAGTGTTAGCAAAGTTAGGAACAGAGTAAAGGACAGATGAGTTACTTGAAGTCTATCGGCAAAATCGATGAGCATGACCTTACACGGTTTCTCCTTACGACAAGCAGAATAGAGGCAGACTGCTCCAACCATGTCCAAGCGACGACCCTGGATGAAATTGTGCATGGCACAAACCTTGAAGATTTGCACAGCACTGGTCACGATGGGTTCTGGAATTTCCATCTGAGACCCCATATTTTGAATTTCATGTTTGCCTATTCTCTGTTAGCTTTGCCGCAGCGAAAAACTTGAACTGCCATACCTTGTCGGATTGTTGCCTCTTTAGACTCTCCTGCATTGCCACCGGCCCTACGGAAAGCAGGTCCCAAACTCTTTGCTGCACCTTGATCGGCACTGACAAAACTACCTTGGACGACGGCAGCACCACTTGAACTCTCACCAAATTGAACTTCGGAAACGATGTTGGAATCATCAACAACCGTACCACAGTTATGACAGATGCCATCTTCGATCTTGGGAGTTTCACAATGCTTGTTTGGACAAAGTCGAGCCTTGGGCTTAGCCATAGCAGCTTTCTGGCCGCCTCGAATGACAGGGGGGGCATTTACAATGGGCCGCATATTTTTGAGAGGATTCGGCTTCCTAGGCGGTGCTGGCTTGGGTCGAGGAGGCATGGTGAAGGGTGACTGGGAGCCCCGCGGAGCCCCACGACAGCTAACTTGTGAGCAACGTCTTGAATGATGGCGACAGCAACAACGATGCTGAGATGGTGATCGGGGAGCTGTCCCAGCGAACAGCGCGTCCCGTGATTGGATGGACGGAGAGGGAAGGATGGATGAGAAAAGTGTGCACTGAGGGTGGTGTTGGATGTGGAGATGGTGAAGCTGGAACAAAACGAGGTGCGGAGTGGGGAAGCGATGGAATGGCTCAAGTGTGAGCAGGCGGGTTTATGACTGATGTGCGCGCCGGGCCCCGTCAGCCAGCCAGCCGCGTCCAGTTTTGGCGAGACTTTTTCTTTTGTGCGAGCGAGCGAGGCCGAAAAGATCTCTGCCCGTTGCGCTGCGGGGCTGCAGTCAAGATCAGCCACAGACGAGGCCACAAGCGAGAGAAAGCGATTTGCCCTCTTTGGGCGCAGGGCAGGATTGGGAGGGGGGAGGGGGGACGGGGGACGGGGGAAGAGAGCAAGAATAGGACAGGAGTCTTAATGCCTTAATGCTCACTGTCTATATTCGGGCACTCGAAGGAAGTCGTTGCAGCCTGAGAGCTTATTATGTCGTCGTCTCTACTATACCCACTGCAAAAGATACTTTGAGCTAGGAAGAACCAGTAGTTGCTCGTCCACGTGATCAGCCATGGCTGTCTTCTGCTAAGATCTGTCATTAGACTTGATACTTCCAATCGGTATCTCTTAATGTCTCTCTCTCTTGATCCAAGCGCATTCGTTTGACCTACATGACCCCTATGAGCGGAACTACGGGTTAAAAATGTGCGTATTGCTTCTTTGCTCATCTTAAAACCAGCATCAAACTCAGCACCGAAGTTAATGCTGCCACTTTCACCGCCTACACTAGCGTCTTTTCAACACGGCAAAATGCCTGCTCGAGATTTTTTTGTATACCGCTCGCGCGATAAAAACAACAGGGCCTGCACAGCTGCAAACATCCACTCGCCTTTCTGCACATCCATCTTTCCCTTGTCTCTACTCTCTTTGCCTCTACCTCTATACTACAATCATGGCCGACGAACAGATGAAGGGAATGGAGCACTCTGAGGTTCACTACTTCAACAGGTTTGTCTTAAACTCCCTTTTGGACCCCTAGACCCCTACTGACCTTGATAGTTATAACCACCATGGTGCGCATGAAAAGTCTCTCGCACAACGGATACAATGCTAACCTCAGTTCCCCTACCAGGCATTCACGAAGAAATGTTGGTGTGTACTAGCAGACAAACTTGCTTCTTGTCCTTGCGCAAATGAATTCTATACTAACCACCCTGGCACGCGCAGAAAGATGAAGTACGGACTCGATCCTACATGAACGCTATTGTTCAAAACAAGCACCTCTTCAAGGACAAAATCGTCCTCGATGTTGGATGTGGTACCTCCATTCTTAGCATGTTCGTATACCTCTTCGAACTCTATATGCGATCCTAATCCAGTTCAGGTTCGCCGTTAAGGCTGGTGCCAAGCACGTAATCGGTGTTGATATGTCCACGATTATCGAGAAGGCCAAGGAGATTGTTGAGGTTAACGGAATGTCGGATAAGATTACTCTGTTGCAAGGAAAGATGGAGGATGTCGTTCTCCCATTCCCCAAGGTTGATATTATTATCTCCGAGTGGATGGGATACTTCCTTCTCTACGAGTCCATGTTGGATACCGTTCTTTATGCCCGTGATAAGTACCTTGTTAAGGATGGATTGATCTTCCCAGACAAGGCCACCATCTTCATGGCTGGTATTGAGGATGGAGAGTACAAGGACGAGAAGATTGGCTGTAAGTTTTCCCACCCAAGTATTCTAGGACAAAGGCTGACCTTAAGTAGTCTGGGACAATGTCTACGGCTTTGACTACTCACCACTCAAGCACACTGCTCTTACCGAGCCCCTGGTTGACACCGTTGAGATCAAGGCTGTTGTCACCGACCCAACCAACATCCTTACCCTCGACCTGTACACCTGCACAACCCAGGACCTCGCCTTCACCTCCCCATTCACCCTTGACTGCCGTCGTGACGACTTTGTTCACGCCCTGATTGCCTGGTTCGATATTGATTTCACCGCTTGCCACAAGCCCATCCGATTCTCCACTGGCCCACACACCAAGTACACTCACTGGAAACAGACCGTTTTCTACTTGAAGGACGTCTTGACCGTGCAACAAGGAGAGCAAATCAAGGGTGTTTTGACGAACAAGCCAAACGACAAGAACAAGCGTGATTTGGATGTTAAGATCACCTACAAGCTGGAGACTGATGACCCAACGAGGCAGGCTGAGGGTGCTGCTGAGTACAAGATGTGTTAATGTATTGACGACATGAAATGAAAGATCATGGGGAGCGGATGGGTGTCTTCGCGGCTGAGAGCGCAGGCCCTGGAATTCTTTTGCTTTCGAAGGATATGTCATGCTACCTCGGCGCGGGCTTTTTCTGTGCGGCGTTGAAATTTGGGCATCGTAGATCTGGGACAAAGATGCATAGCGAATGGGAATTGTTGTCTAGAGAAGCTTCTGCAAGGTTTTATTTTGCATTGTGACCAAATATGATACCATCAATTCTCTCAGGACCTGGAATCTCCGAGCGCAACTTAAGAGGCGTCCTCCTTGCTTGTCATCAGGTGATTATGCGTTCTGTTCGCGCCCGTCGCGTAGAATGCAGAGTCATGATGTCAGAGTGTCATCGAATTCCACTATGTTGTTGAATAGTGACGACAAGTCAATGCGGAGTGCTCACATGCATCTCAAACAGAGTCTATAATTGGCGAGTAGGTAAGTTAAAAGCAAGTGCTTCTTTCGCAACCAGCCACATCACTTGCCTCGCAATTCCTCTATATACCAAATAACCACCTTCACAACTCTGTTACATGCGTTCTTCAATTCTCCAACTATCTGCCTCAAGCTTCAGAACTTGCACTTCACGCACAGCAAAACAACCCCTCCCCAGCTTCAGACCCCTCCGCAGCATGTCTTCCGGCACTCCCTCCGAGACAGCAGGCCTACAAAAGCAAGCTGAGAACAGCACTCCCTCTATGAGCGAGCTGGGCATCGAGAACACCAACATCAACACCGCCGCGGGGGTGAATCTGTCACCCCAGCAAAAAGTCCTAGTGGGCAGCGTGCTAGATGTAAGTTCTGCAACTCCCGAGGGCCACCCAAACCAAACTTCCACAATTGGAAAAAGGAGAGGAGGAAAAAAAAATAAAATTAATAATCTAATGGAAAACCCCTCCTTAGCTCTTCGCTGGGCGTCCCTCGCTCAAGAAACTCCAGCTTTGGGCCGATGACGCGCAGTTCAATGACCCGATCACGCACGCCACGGGACGCAAGCAGTACGAGGCGCAGTGGTACGGGCTAGTCGCCGCCTTCTCAGAGATCGAGCGGCTATCGCACAGCGTGGTGTCGGCGGGGAACCCGATTGCCATGGACATGAAGACGCGGTACAAGGTCAAGGGCGTTGGGATGGAGAAGGTGATTGAGAGCCGGATCAACATCCACGTCGATGAGACGAACGGCCAGATCAAGATGGTGGAGGATCGCTGGGATAATGAGTTGCCGGACGGCGCTTTTGCAAAGGTATGTGCTGGGAAGCTCTTGGATGTTAGGTGGTGGGCCGAGTATTGGTTCCATGTGGGCTGGTGGGCCTGGAGTTGGGTTTGGTGGTCGTGGCCGTGGTTGGTAAGTGCTGCCACGGCCTATTATTGTTGTTTTACGAGCTATCTTTGTTATACGAGCTCTTTTTACTAACCTCATGGCTGCTTCAGGCTTTTAGAAATGCAAATTCGGTCGTGGTGCCGGCTTTTGTGTCGGTACCCAAGAATGAGGAAGAGGATCAGAAGAAGGGGTTGTAATAGATTGTGTGATCGATATTATGTACGATAGTCGGATAGAGAAACTGAGACGGAAATTCTGCATGACGTCTTGTGCCCCAAATGTGAAGGTACCACTAATAACCAGAAGAATGATATTTATAAAACTTGCAAACCGTTCTGCCATCATATCCTCTTGGACGATGCCGAAAGACTTTGCATTTTTCTGCATACAGGTATATAGACAGAATCACTTCCTCGCATGCTCTTAATCTGCTTTAGGATATCACTAGCTAGTTAACTAAATTCCCACGCAATAAACCCCCTAACCCTCCGTACCGCTGCTTCTGAAAGCTGCACATAGCGCCGCATAGTGGTGAGTCAGGTCCAAAACGTTCTGTGGTAGGCTGGTTGCCTGAATGATGCTCCTGACCTTCACTGCTCCCTCGTCCTCAATCAAGGTCCGGATCGTGTATAGTAGCTCTGGCGAGAATTCAGAGTACCATCTGTACTGCCAAGTAACAAGACGAATCACTGCTGCGACTATTTCTCTTGTGTTCTTCTCCTTTTCGAACTCGCCCAGAATGCCAGTCAAAGCCTTAGGGCTGAAGCGGATGCCGAGGCAGGCTCTGTATGCCTCAGCTGCTTCCTGTGGGTGATGCAGGCGATCAGCTAAAGCACCAAGGATCTCCCATTCTTCCGCTGATTTCTTGTACTGCATTGACTGAGCACGGTATTGTGCCATCTCAGTGCGCCAGATTGTGTAAATACGAAGATCTTCATATAGAACCATGAACAAGCTGTCAAGCCATCTCTCGCAAAGTCTCTTGTTGTTGAAGCGAGCCAAAGACTCCTCTGTAGCCTCAGCCTGTGGATGTTAGCAACTCGCCCAAAACGCCAATAGCAACACCTACATCTTCACCGCCTCCTAAAACTTCCTCCGGTGTAACCGTGTGCTCTGGCTTCTCCAATGATCGATCAATTACAGAGCCTCTTACTCCATTCTCCGCGACGAGTGTAGGCGCTGTTGAACTGTGGCCATTGGTACTGGCATCGTCGTCTTCGTGCTCATCACCGTTCCCGTTCACTGGGGGACCTGGACTGCCTCTCAGCACGTCGGTACTTGGATTACGCTCATGGACTTGTTCACCTTGAGGGGTTGGCTGCTTCTCACTTCTATACTCTTCCTCCATCACAAATACATTGCTTCGTATTTTGAGCAGTTGATCCCAACCAATTTTCGCCGTCATCTCGGTCAGGATACTGTATGCATGCTTGAAGGTACCCTTGTACTGGGCAGCTCGGAGGTTCAGTAAGGTCGGATGAACCTGTTCCCCATACCTCGATTCTGGTTCGCTATCGATCTCGTCTAATCGTGTCTCAGGTAGTGTGGGGAGATGGATTTCTCGAGGTTCTGGCATAATCGGGGCATCCTTGTCTTGATATGTAAACATGGGACAAGAATTCAAGGTTGTCAATGCATTTTCCCAATCCTCCTTCGCGACATATACCTCTGCCAGTCTCGCCCACGTCCCGAATTCGCTTGGAGCTGCGATTGTGCTTCGGTCAGCGCAGCCAAGAGACATGCGGAGCCTTTCATCTTTGAATTCTGGGGTAGAGGGATTGAACGCTTTCTTCTTAAGAAATTCTGCTTGGGTGTCCAACATGGTGTAGTCCATGGGGGATTGCTTAACTGCATCATGAAGGACTCTGATCGCCTGAACTTCTTCATTTCCCATAAACAGTACCTTGGCAAGCAAGGATGAGACCTCAACGTTTCGAGTTCGCAGCTTCTCGAAAAGGTTAACACCAGAAGCAAAGCGACCAGTCGTGGCGAAATATTTAAGGAGTCCTGTTGTCAGGTGGTTCGAGACGTTATTTGGAACTTGCACAACGGAATCCGAACCCAATTGCCAACCTATTATCGTCAGCAAAATCTCCAATCCCGTCCACACTCGGGATTACCTCTGAAGAAAAGCGTCTCGGCAGCCTGAAGAAATCTATGTTCTGTTTCTGTGTTTGTAACCGGATTGAACCTGCGCACGCCCATAATCTTTCTAATTGTCTCTCCGCTGCCATCGTCCGCATATGAGTATGCGCGAAGCACACTACACAGATATGTTTCCAGCCATAGCTCGTCGGAGGCAACGCGCTTGTCACCTCTTTCATCTATACAATAGCTATCCACGCTTCCAGGAATCGTAACGTGTACGCGCATATCGAGTCGCGAGAAGGCATTGTAACAGCTATCCAAATTAGCAGATTATCTCCAATTCAGTCGTCGCAGACTCACCAGTAGAGTCCCTCCACAATCTTTGTAGTAGATTGGCTGTTCTCTTTGTAGGTCAAGGTATTGATATAAGCTGCTAAGCTCGCAGATGATGATGCGTCGACTCCGGTAACATGATGATATACACCAATCTAGAAAGTCCCATCAGCATCCTATAGACCCCAACGCCTCATCAATTCCTCGTACCTGCTTGCCAGGATTCCTTGGTGCTTGCTTGATCAATTGAACCAAATCTGGAGGACCAAGTTCCCGTAGCGCTGGTAGGACTTCGGTTCGTGCATCAGTGGACTCGTGTAGGATTTCTTCCGTGAGCTCTGGGACAGCCGGCGCCTGTAAATGACCTTAATTAATTGCACACAGAACGACGTTCCAGTTGTTGAGCATACCACCATGTTTAGCACTTGGAGCTATAGTTGCTGCGCCAAAGTCCTATAGTCGGCAGACACCTTGCGTGTATGATCGGGTATCAAAAGTCATGCGCTATAGTTGAAGGATTGTAGCTGAATTGGCGACAAATGGGATGTTGTGGTTGATTCTCGAGCTGTCTGGTGCTGTCGTGTCCCGTTCATCAAATCGCAGACGCCAGCTGGGCGCCTTATCAGTCACGTGTATGGGCGCTAAAGGCTCCGCCAAAATCTCCACTCTGGAGTTCTCACAAATGGATACTCCATCATTATGACTTATGGGTACAATCATAATTGCACTTTTACGAATTCTTCTATTGAATAAAATGTACCTTAGAAGTCTATGTTATCCCCTCCTACTTCAAAATACCAAGGTCGAAGCACCTATACCGCCAGGATGTGATTTGATAGGCGAGACTGGACGAGCATATGTATGCTGAATTTCTAGATCGTGCCGTCCAAGAATTAAGGGAAACAACAGCGGTCTGGGGCTTGGCAGCAATAGATTTGAGTGTTGCAAGATGAAGGTTGTTCATCTTCGGTACGATTCAGGTACGGAAGATGTCATACTCTTAAGCGAGCTACCTTGTTCAACATGAAGCTCATGTCTTTGCTTTTGAAGTTGCGTAAAGGTGGCATTTGCGACTATGGACAAAAAAATGACAAAATTAAATTGTTGAAAGACATGTAATTCAGAATTGTTCACACCTGCAGGATCACGGAACGACTGCTGATATTTGCAGAAAGCTTGTTTATGAAGCCATGTCTCGCTTGCATGTAAGGTACGACATGCTTGACCATGAGCCCTCTATAGTGGAAATGGGTTCTTTAGATCCTTAAGAGAATTCCTTAAATTTACATTTGATTCTACTGTGTTATGCGCGATGTAAAATGTAGATAGGGCAATATCAAGTAGAAGCCATTCCTTTCAACTTCTGGTTCGGTCTGTGTTCGCGCTTGAGGGGTATTTGAGCCAGCCCAACAAGATTTGCTAAGCGTTTGAAGTACAGTGCCGAGAGCGCGTAGCAGCAAGCTGTCATTGCGAAAGAATATCGAAGGGAAATAGTAGTGTGGCAGACAAAAAATCGAGTGGAGCATGTCGTGCAACAATGACAGGTTACATAAGCCTGTATGGTCAGCACCCGGCAGTTTATATGCTGTTCACCTGACCCAAGTTCCCGGTTGACAGCTTGCATGGTAAACGATTGATGAAACAAATCTCTTTAATTGAATACCGCGATCTAAAGAAGCACGGCATATTAAGAGTTGGCACTTGGAGGGCCTAAGTGTGCAAAATCCTGTAGCCTTGTAAATCAACCTCTAGTACTTTGACGCCGTGGGGCCTGATACTACAGGAAACTGCAAATTCTCCTAAAGGTATTCATATCATCCAGCGAGTCATTTGAAAGTGCACCTCTGACGTAGTCCCCAAGAAATTAGGCCCATAAATAACAGCCCCGAAAAAGTACGAACATAAAAAAAAAAAAAGTGACAGGTGATCGATCAAGCAGGTTCTGTGCGTCACTTCGTGGAGACAGATAAGTAAGGCTGCAAGAGTCTCGACCACTGCCGTAATCTTCTAGCCCATCCACTGTTCTCTTGTATCTGTACAGTTCTTTCACCCGCCCGGGAAAAATCATAATTTCATTAATATGAAACAGGCACCAAATAGCCAGAGCGGGCCGTCGGGACCATACAATACCTGGAAACAACACAACTACCGCAGTGATTTGCTCAAGCTGGGACAGCTATTGAGTCTTAATTTATTGCGTTTGCCTAGATGGATGAAGGGGAAAAAGCTTGACTGGATGATCGTGGAACTTGCGGAGACAGATCGTCAAGCGTATGAAGGAGGCCAGGATCTGGCTGGCTGAACTGAGTGACACTGATGGCTGTTTGTTGTATAATGGAAACTGGGGAATAGAGCAGGTTTTTGGACGAGAATATTGATTTGATGATGCTATGAACTGGGATGAAAAGATGGAGAAGCGATGAGGGGAGAGGGGTATATAAGGACCATGAAGACAAGAGGTAACCACATAGCTTTCCTCCATACATCCATTCAGCCCTTAAACGTTTAACAATAGTTCATATCATAATCATCATGAAGACATCTTCAATCTTTGTTGGCCTTGCAACTGTAGTCTCGTCTGCACTTGCGTTATCGGGCAAAGCTACCACTACGGTATATTCCCTCACCCAAACCAACCATCAAGCATACTGAATCCAGCAGCGTTATTATGATGGCCAAGAGGGAGCTTGTGGATGTGGTGGTACCAGTGGGATGTTCTCATGGCAGGTATGTATTTACATCTGAACATACCTACGCATTCGGCTAATTGTGTTCAGAGCGGAATAGCGTCAGGCGTTTATACAGCTGCTGCATCGCAGGCAATTTACGACACATCTGGCTCAAGCTGGTGTGGTAGTGGATGTGGACAATGCTATACCTTGACCTCGACGGGTTCTTCACCCAGTGGCCAAGGAACCGGAGGCGCTAGCGGACAATCCATCACCATCATGGTCACCAACCTCTGTCCAAACAATGGCAATGCTCAGTGGTGCCCTGCCGTTGGTGGCACCAATGACTACGGATACAGCTACCACTTCGACATCATGGCCTCAAGCGAAGTGTTCGGGGACAATGTTATCGTGGACTTCGAGAGCGTGTCTTGTCCAACAACCGCGACAACTGATTATGCGCAATGCAGCTGTTAGAGACTAGTGGTAGTCTCAGGTGGAGCGGTTGGGTAAGACACTTTTTTACTTTCCGAGGAGGAGCGGGGTTGAGAAGGTTGCGAGTTCTGGTGGTGGAAGGACCTGGATGATATAGAGACGGTTGGACTCCAGAGTGGTTCAAGCCAGGCGTACAGTATACTCGAGTATAAGTTGAAGTACGTACTCCCACTCAACCGCTAGCCAGCACAATACAAGCTTGCAGTAGTTCACCACACCACTGGTATTCGCATGCGCAATTGGGTGAATTGCATCTGCCAACCGGTTTTGCATGATGGACCACGCACGCCGACCTTCTTTAACTTCCTGTGGCTGGTGGCTGGAGGCGTTGCACTGCATTGCATATACTCTAAGTGGTTGATGTGGCGCATAATAAACTTAATTGTCTTGTCTCTGTTTCTCGTATCGGGCTAATTAAGCACTGACCCGGAGGCTCTTCTTATCTTGCTCCAACAGTTCGGCATCCTTGCCGCTTCTTTCTACAGTATCTCCTTGCAACAATCACCCACGCTCCACTATCGGTGCTGTGCCCCTCTGGTTATGAGGCGCCAGTCTCGACTGATGCGTTGTTATTCGTGCAAATCACCACAGGCACATCCGGCCCCTGCCCCCTACCCCCCTGCTCTCTTCACGTAGATCCTTCTGCCTTTAATTGCTGCAGACTGCACAGTAAAGACATCAGGACTAAGCAGCTGTGGCTTGGCGCCCTTACTAGTCCTTCGTATGAAGTCCGTTTGTCGATCCTCCATCCACTCAAATCACGTACAAGTGTCGACTAGAACGGTGTTGCTTGCCCAAACTGGCGTTCCAGCATGGGGCATCCGGTCGCTTCGACGGTGTAGTCTACTTAAGGCTACTCATAAGAGACCAGCAGGCATGTGAGTTCGACATAGTGCAGAATGATAATCTTGTAATACGGACCCAAGCCATCCAGCATGGCAGTTTGAGACAGTACGATAGGCTGCAGATGTGATAAGGATTAAGTCGCCCCATAGCCATGGCCATAGCCGTTGTCTCTTGTTTTCCTTCTCTGTTGAGAGCTTCTTCTGCCGCTGCTCTGCCAGTACTTCAATGTCCTTTTGTCCTTTTCCTGTGCAAAAATCCATTCGCTTTGCTCAGTGTCCGTTATTGTTTGTGGGGCGTGCCATTGGACTCGATCAGGCCTCTAATCCAAGCCTTCAAATCGAGTGAGCACCCACGATTGCGGAGGAAGGAAGCTGCTCTCTTGTCACTACCCACATACTCTGAGATCTATTTCTCAGGCGTTCCTCGCAACTACATACGACATCAACATCATATTGTCTTCTGAATTCTTTTGCCTACATTTTTCCAGCATCAGTTGATCTTTGTGGACTTGCATTCGCTACACGCAAACGCCGCCAATATGATTTCCCTATTTGCACGAGCTGTCTTGGTGCTCCATGTCGCTATCTCTGCTGTTGCAGCCCTCCCAACTATCTCCGTCAAGGGAGCCAAGTTTTTTGCTGATGGACAGCAATTCTTTATTCAAGGTATAGTTTCCTCATTAGATTCGTTGATACAGCTCTAACTTCTCCAGGTGTTGCGTACCAAGGAAGTCCAAGCGATCCCCTTGTTGATAGCACCCAATGCGACGCAGATGCGGCGCTTATGAAGACGCTCGGTACCAATTCAATTCGTGTTTATCACGTCAATCCCTATGTCGATCATTCTGCCTGCATGAAAATTTTTGATGATGCAGGAATTTATATATGGCTTGACTTGGATACCTTCAACACCACCATTGTCCAGGCTGCCCCAACGTGGACTGAGGAGCAATTTATCGCTTTCACCATGGTCATGGATGCTTTCGAGAGCTATGATAATCTTGGTGGTTTCTGGATTGGAAACGAAGTGATTAATTCAGCTTCTGGATCTCCAGCTGCGCCATATGTCAAGGCTGCTGTGGCAGACATGAAGGCATATATTGCAAAGAAGGAATACCGCGATATTCCCATTGGATACTCTGCCGCCGATATTGCTGAATTGCGCCCAGCTTTGCAAAATTACCTCGCATGTGGCGACGATTATTCTCAGTCTATTGACTTCTTCGGACTCAACTCCTATGAATGGTGCGGTGAAGCCACCTACCAGACTTCGGGGTATGACAACCTTCAATCCATGTCCGAAGGCTATAGCATCCCGATATTCTTCTCGGAGACTGGTTGCAATGTCGGTGGAGCCCGTACGTTTGCGGACCAAGCTGCCATCTTTGGTTCGAATATGATTGATACTTGGTCTGGTAGTATTATCTACGAGTGGGTTCAAGAGACAAACGACTACGGCCTCGTCACTTACCCAGGTGGCGCACTGGTAGGAACTCCAACCAAGATTCAACCTGACTTCGACAATCTTGCAGGCCAGTGGGCTACTCTTGCTCCATCAGGCGTTGCAGAATCTGCATATCAGCCTTCGTTATCTGCCCCAGCTTGTCCTGCAGCAACTGCTGGCGGGTGGCTTGTTGACGGAAATGTAGCTCTTCCAACTCTCGGTGCTGAGATTGTCGCAGCAGCAGCAGCCAGTATGAAGCCCACTTCCTATGTCTCAGTACCACCGTCAACATTGTCTTCCTCAGGCTCGCCAGCGGCCTCAAGCACAGGAGGAGGCGGAAGCAAAGTAACTGGCACACTCGGAGCTACGGCAACCAAGGGCGTAGGCTCTGCCACCCAATCTTCATCATCGAGCTCGACCGATAGCAGTGCCAGCGCAACAAGCTCTGCATCCGCAGCTGCAGGTACCTTCAACAGCTTGAACGGGGGCAGCGCGTTCGCAGGCCTTATCTTCATCTTGGGTATCATGATTATTTGAACCAATTCCTGCATTTGTCGCTCTATGCATTTGCATAGCTAAGATTGTTGCTTGGATTGCATCGCACAAGATTGTACATAACTCTTGCATTATGTGTATTGCGTTGCAAAGGGATTGAATTTGTATCTGCTTCTCTTCTCTAAATATCCTGCGCCTTTAGAATATTGGAGAGATGGATTGTGGTTAATGTGTAGATGGCCGGTTGCGGATTGAGGAATGGTTGGATGAAGTTAATGGCAATTTATCTGATGAATAGGATCAACCATTAACGACGAGGCTACATTGGTAATGAAATAGCTTTGATACCCAAGTCTTTTACAATGAGTTACTGAAAATCGTATAGCCTGCCTTCATGTGTGAAATGTGCAGCGCCTCGCTTACTGCCGAGCTGACGACATTACATTACCTAACCTCCTAGATGCCAAACCAAGCGCCTAAGGCTGCTGAAGGCAGCTTAATTAGCAGATTTTGATGATCCAGCCTCCATTTTCGTCTACGGTTATATCTTCTGCTGTCCTAGAAATTATTAAGATATAAGAAATAAAGAAAAACGTACCTGCAAGCAAATAAATATCTTGCAATTAGGTATTTCATCATGACAAGTTATCAGATTTCCCATGTTTCTTTAAGTATTGAATCTGCTTCAAGACTTACGGTAATATGACCTTCTAAAGAATCATGGGTTGAGCAACTTCAGGAATACAGTCACGTACAGATTGGGCTTCTGCCCACCATTGTTATAATACAAAGAGCTGACCTGTTTTAAACAAAGTCACGCTTCTAATTTGCGCTTCCTATGATTGTTGGATGTTCATAATTTCAGGTTGAATTCGAGTTCATCTCTTAATGACAGTCACGATATTAATAATGCAAAGTGTGCGTAGATTCTATTGAAATTTTGGGGACTTCATTATTTGAGAAGACAATAGAGGCTTTCCGCATCATGTTATTGTGGGTGTTATGTATTCAAAGATAAATACAGCTAGAGAGTGCCAGTAACCCTTTAATATATACTTTTCTTATTATACTTGTAACCAATACACTTTCAAAAATCTTCGACCGTTTGCTCGTCTACTATTAAGTGAGTGTCATGTCTCTTTCTAGGTAAACGGGTCTAAAGTTTGAGAATTCCTAACCAGTACTCCAAAAACTATTGTTCCCCCAACACGCCTCAGGGCCGAATTACAAAGCATCTTACATTCATGACTTCCATGACTTAGCTTATCCGCCATATCCATTCCCACGCGTGATCACGTGAGGATGGACAATGTGCTGCGGCCGCGTACGCCGGGCTTCACGCCGGGCCATGTTCGAGGTACATGAATGTTCTGGGGACATCGTCACCTTCAGCCTCGCAAACAACGAGAATTAGAACACTCATTGTGCCCGGAACCACAATCGACCGTCCACGATAGCGAAGAAGGAAATCCTCAAATCCCACGCTACTACGAATTCACCAGCTCCTCCGCAGCTTCAATTCTGCGCGAACTTTCGCGTTGAACACATAAGAAACGGTTATCGCAGCGACGGCAAAGAAGAACAGACACGACCTAGGTGCTGCATCGAAGCTTGAGGGGGACGGCAGACTGCTACTATGGCAGAGTCGGCGTACAACTGAAAATCATCTTGGTTTGGGCGAGGGATACATGAGCTCTGAGATAGCTTGATACGTCTTGAGGGCTTCCCAAGGCCAAGCAGAACTGCTTTGCAAGCGCAACTACACTCGCCTCTGCAATATTGCCACAGTCATACTTTACCCGTATTAAGTCTGCGCATATACTGATACGGCCTACAATTCTTAACTTGTGGAGACACGACAGATTCAGTGCATAGGTGTTGAGAACTGTCGCGAAGCTTAGAGCCAGCTCTCAAGACCTTAGGAAGACGAAAGGTTGCTCAAGAACGCTTCTGCAGAGTTCAATATAGTGCAAATCTTCAATTTGAAATACTTGGGCGGTCAACGAGACGATATACAAAATGGTAAGTGTTGTCAATTCACTATTCTAGACATACGTAACTAATAAATGAATATAGTCTGCATTCACGGCATTGAACATTGAGCCAGACGACCAAAGCGATGACGAGATTGACAATACCAAAGAATTGCAGGTATGCATAAGTCTTGCTCCGAACTTGACTGTTACTTATAGTCATACGTGTAGATTGAGGAGGCACTTAAACTATACCAAGCTGCACTCAAACTCCATTCCCAAGGTCCCCCCGTCTATGCACAAGCTGCCGAAGCATATGCAATTCTGTTCAGATCTGAGATTTTCAGGTATCCAGAAAGTGTCACCGAGTTTGCACGAATCGATGAGCAGCCTGAGCTCGAATATACGGAAGCCTCCATTGCCCTAGGCCTTGATCCTACAATAGATGTCGATGGTGTGCCCAGCACTCTGCCACAGATTCTGTATCTTTCGTACAAAAACCATGGCCAGTTTGTATTGGATTGTGTCAAGTATAATCTAAAGAAGAATGGAACAATTGGAGAGGATATCAACATCGAGACTATCGAACCCCAGTGTAAGCTTGCCTTGGACAACTTCGCCCGAGCTCTTGCCGCAGATGAATCTGATACAGAGCTTTGGCGACGAGCTGCCCGTGTAGGGGCTTTACTTGGTAGCAGAAGCATCGCTCGCTACTGCTTGGAAGCAGCCGTCGAGGTTGACGACGATCCTACAGTTGCGGAGGTGGATCCCGCGAATATGGAAGAGGGTTTCGCTGGCGAGCAGCTAAAACAGCAACTGGAGCTCTTGTCAGATGAGGTCGCCTTGTCACATCCTGTCATGGGACCTTTCAAAAAGCGAAACATGCCATCATACCTCTCAAAATTCATGGACCCTTGCCCTTTCCTCCCAGAACCTACGCAAACACTCAACTGTGGTAAACAGGAGCAGGATCGGCTTGATACAGTACACACCCGGACTACTGTGGAGCCTACTGACGCAACTTGGTTGAACGTAGGTGCTGAATTGTTCAGTCTCATCGCAGCATCTCCTGGAGGCCCGCCAGCGAATGGTGTCTTGATTAAACTACCGCAAGATAACAGTAGCACCGCGAACTCTGTTACCAATGTCTCAGAACCAGTCGATGAGGACCAGATCATGCAGGACAATGAGTCTGCGGAGGATCAAATAATGAAAGATTTAGAAAGAACTGGCTCAGATGCACCAACACCGGCTACTGGTGAAGCTCCTGGTCCCACAAATACTACGCCCAACGATGGTGATGTGCCCATGGAAGCCCCTGTACAAGAATCAGAAGTAGCTTCTGGTTCAGACAAACAGCTACAGGAAATCGTGCTACCGACAAGGAAGCGATCTCAATCTGTAGCTGGACTTCGCGATACGCCAGAGGATGAAAATAATACTCAGAAGAGGAGCAAACGTATAAGGAATCGCGATGCAACAGAAATTGATCCGGCAACTCTACTTGCGGAGCAGCGAAAACCTTACATACAAGCTGACACTGAGGTCTTCAAATTTGTTGGTGGTATCCTCACCAAGCTAGGCATCGACGACTTGCGCACCTTTGAAGACATGCAAGCCGCGTTCGACCAGGAATCAGCCTCAAATGAAGCTGATGAAATTTCAAACAAAGCACTGCGTGACTTGCGCGACATTCTTCGAGGGTGGGATGATAGTAAGGCCTCGACATACGTCAACAGCAACCCAGCGGATGTGCTTGGTTCAGTTGGCGGTGGTTCTGTGAATGCGGGTATCGCAGCATTTCTCGAACATTCAAATTCAGGACCACTGAAAGTAAACAGTGATCCACCAGCTGCTTTTCCAGCATCCGATGGACTGCAAAATTTCGTCCAACGAGTGACAAAGGAATGGATGCCTTTGCAGGATGTCGTTTACGAGTGGGTGGATTTTATTCTCAAGACCTATCGTGAAAAGCTGTGGCAAGATGAACTTAAAGTCATCGTTGTTCAGTTAATCTGTTTTGCCGATGCGGATATCTTTACACGACTAAAGCTGGAAATTGAGCATCCCAGTATACCTGAGGACGATGATAAAATCATATGGCTTGAAGAGATGGTACAAATACTCTTTGAGCTCCACCTTGACGTCTACTCCCGCATTACGAACCCAAATAGTATTGTTAACTACGATACTAGGGTGATGACGAAGGAGAGACTTGACAGGTGGGCGGACTTTTCGGCAGACGTCATTCGGTCTCGAGAACGTAAGGCCAATGAAGAGATCTCATTAAGATACCTCTGGGCATCTGTCTTCTACGCAACTATGGCTGAAGGTGTTTCTCGCGAACACAAAGTTCTGTGTTGGTCTGATCTCAAAGCTCTTCTACACGAGTCTAATAGCGCAACAATCGAGCTACAGAACAATGCAGTAATGCCCGAAATATCAATAGTTGCCGCAGAACGAGAGGTCAATAGGCTAACCACCATGGACTTTTTCTTCAACCTTTTCCGCACAGATAACTCTGACCCCATGGCCATTATCGAAACCCTTGAGCCAGTACTGGACCCGGAATCAGCCATGGAACCCAGTGCTGCTGAGGCAGATAACGAACTCGGAAGTCCAGAGCCACAGAGTGATAGCCATACTACAACACTTCGTGATATGTGGAAGTTTCTGAAAGGCAGCACATCTTTACGACTATTCCTGTGGCAGCGCCTTCGCGAGGCTTATGTCAGCATCGACTACAATACAAAAGTGTTCTCATGCCATCTCAAGAGTCTTGAGATTATAGTTGCACATCTGCAGCTAGAAGAGCATGTCAATAATTCTGATGAAAACCGCCGACACAAATTGTTGGTGTGGTTGAAGGCACTGGATGATTTGCTCGTGAAAGCACTATCCATTGCTCTTAATGATGCCGACCAGTGTTTCGAGATCATTGATGAGCGGCACATAAAATCTACATGCTCTGCATTAGCTCAGCTTAACAGGATTCTTCATGCCGCATCACTATTTGACGATGAGGTCAAGCTCGGTATTATTCAGCTTCCCAGCAAAGCTGCCTTTGGTGAACGAGGTAATTTCACGACTTTCATGAACAAGCTCCGTGAAATGCAAGTTCGAGCATGGGCTCTGCAGTACACCTTAGTCAAAGAAGGGATGGCTCAGAATAAAGAATTGTTCTCAAGCATAGACACCGAACTTGCCGACTATCTCGCTGTGGTTCATTTTGCATTTGGACTACGCAAGTTCTGCAAAGCATCCAATAAGATCTTCCTCAAAATGATGAAGGTTGAGATGATACGGATGAAACATGTTGATCGATGGGAAGACTATCTTGGACAAGTTCTGTATGATCTTTATGGTATTCGTCTCGGTATCGGCACATATCTCTTAGATGAGCATAGTTGTCCCAATGAACCGCTTGATCGCCGTACTGCTTTGAACATTGCAGATCAGGTCATCGTTCTAGCAAACAGAATGCCAATGAAGGACCTCTTGAAGCACGAGCTTCGACCAACTATTGAAAAGATGCAAGCTGCAATCGGAACAACTAAATCTTCCCCGCAGATGCAGCACAATCTTCGGAACTACACCGAATATCTCAAAACCTCCATTCGCCCTCTACACATGTATCAAGCTCTTAGGGGTCAAGTCCAAGTCGACTCTCTACCAGTTGTGAAGCAGGACACTAAACTCGCTGATCAGGGCTGGTTCTTCTTGTTAGGAATGATCCACCTGACTAAGTTCCGTCAACAGAAACGTCTCGCGCCTGGAACTCAGCAAGATGACCTTCGGGTGGGCGCTACCTTTATGAGATTACAGCTCCAATTTACGGCCGATCATTGGGAGACGTGGTACAGACTAGCGCAATGCTTCGATCTCGAATTAGAGGAAGAGGTTCTATGGAATGCAGACAAAATCAATAGTAACTCACGCCAGCTTATTGTCTTGCAGAGGAGCGCGATCCACTGCTACATCATGGCGCTTTCTACCGCCATTAGGATGGCAGATGATAGCTTTGAGACGGCTGAGAAATTGTCTGAGATGTACCATGACTTCGGCATGCGATTATATGCCTCCTCGCGCGAGCCATTCGAGAATAAAGCTTTCTGGGTCGACGAGTACGAAAGACATATGAGCGGCCAGTTGGGTATGTATAAGAGAACTGCTCACGATGAGATGGGCAAGTACAAGGTTTGGAAGTATGCCTCGGCTCTTTTCAGAAAGGCGTTGGTAGACAAGCCAAAAAACTGGATGTAAGTTATTCTCTCTTTAGTGGTAAAGTCATCTCTGATAGGTTACAGGAGCCATTACATGTTAGGAAAGTGCCAGTGGAAGATGTACTGCAAAGCTCCAGAGGACGACAGAGATCGCAAAAGCCGCCCATCAATGTGGTCGGCACTCAACTCGTTTGTCAAGGCAATTGAAACTGTTCCTAAACATAAAGACAGCAGAGCGGAGCCCGTACTTGAACCCCATTACAAATTAATGTCAGCTGTACACAAACTTGTTGCTACCAAAGAGATGGATCCACAAGCAGGCGCAGATCTTCTTCAGCAACAACCATTCGCAATCCGGAAAGGCGAGCATGTCGAGATTAAAGATTACGCTGAGTGGGAAAAGTTCATTCTCGAAAATTTCCGACACATCCGCAATGCTGACAAGTCTCATTGGCACCATCGTATGGTTGCTCGTGTCGCTCGCATCTTGTATGACCCTGATACCAACGATTATATACAAGCCACGGCTGCACGTCTGGAGTTCCGTGAATCCATTCTGACCAAAACCATGCATGTTCAAGTCTGGAAGCCAGAAGCAGAGCGGCCAGGGCGCCATCATGTCTACATGGAACGATATGTGCGTTTTATTGTCAAGATTATGCTTGTACTCAATGACAAAGCTGGGCTAGACGCCCTAGCAAAAAGGGTGCGAAAACGAGCCGGAGATTACTATCACTTCAATATGGTTTGGCAAGAATGTTGTACTAGCTATCTCAAACTGATTCGCCGCTCCGGAGAGATTCCTAGCAATATGGAGGAGATCTTCAAAGGCGTTTCACATGAAGAGTTTGAGATGCTCTCTGATCGACTCAACACATGGCTCGCAGATCCGAACATGTCGCATCCAGCTTTAGATGCTTTACGCGAGATTATAGAGCTTAAGAAGCTGAATCAGAACCTGATGAAAGGGGTCCTTATTGACGATGCAATAAACGATTCTTATGCTGTGTTATACTCGCAAGTCGCTAAAACACTTCCTGGGTCCGAAGCCGAAACCCCTGCCATTCCACAATTAGATGGCGAGGCAGCACCACCTAAGGCCCAAGGACCCATGAGCCTCAACAACCTACTTATGGATTCTGACACATCTCGCGCCAGCTTACCAGGGCTTCCGCCCCCATCAACGGGGTTGCCTGGTGAAGTTGGTTCAGTAGCATCTAGTGCTGAACAGTCTGCTCGGCCTAAAAGATCCAATTTACGACGAACGGATATCATTAAGAAGGCAGAATCTGTTGTTGCAAAAGCAGCAGAAGTTCCCAGAGTAGCTCAAGCTAATTCGCGATCCCGGCGTTCCTCACAGCCATCTGTTGCCGTGGATTCTAATTCAAACAACGACGGGACGCCTCCAAGCCAGTCGGCGAATGGTGCAGCTTCAGCGCCTGCGCTGCGATCAGCTGCGGTATCAGAGCTCCAAAACGAGGCAGAGACTATGAAAGATGACAGCTCGCCACCAGGCAGTGTTCACGATAGTGCGGATGACGAAAGCGACCTATCTGATGTCCCTGATATGGACGATGTTGAGGAGGCAATGGTGTTCCCCACCCTGGTCAGAAAGCCGACTTCAGTAGAGAGCAGCGACGAAGAAGAGGAAGAGGACGAGGAGGGCGAAGAAGCGGAAGAAGAGGAGGGCGAAGATCATGAAGATCATGAGATGGAGGAGGACGAGGATGGCGGGGATGACGGGGGAAATGGGGAGGGCGATGACGGGGAAGGCGAGGAGGGCGAAGACGAAGATGAGAAAATGGAAGAATGATCTTGGTAATGGGTAAGAGTAGCTTGGGTGTCAGCAATTTCAATGGCAGCTGGAGTTGAGGATATACCCGTGTAGAATATAATAGGATGTATAGAAGAAGCATGGACATCTTTTTATAAGATGCTGGAATACAGTGTTTACTAAATTCGAGCTCCTGGGCATGTTTAGTGTAGCTGGGTTGCAGCTATATCGTACGGTCTCAGTCCGGCTGTGCATCGTGCTTGCCTATAAGTAAAGTCCAGCATTGTTAGCAGTCCCCCACTCATGAAAATATTGCTACATGAAAGTTCTTTATATCTGTTCCATCTTTAGTCCGATCGATCCAATTTAAAAGCAAACTCGCATGTTCTAGGAAGCTTGACAGTGAAATGCCATTCCCTCCCTTCTTCAAACCATCAATCCCTCTCGAAAGTGCGAAGCGTCACACCACCTACAATGTGTGGTTCTACGACGATGATTTATAAAGCCTCCAGCTATTAGAACAGAAGAATATATTCCCAAGCAATTAGTTCCTGGGATCTGCTATACTATGGCTCGAATTATATGGACGGAAAACTTGACGATCCTCGAATATTCCACCTAGGAATCCATCCGCTCTGTCACAATTCGCGAATTTTCCCGGTATTACAGTCCGTTTGTTGGTGGTGTTGAAGTTGAAAGATGAAATGATCAGTGTAGGCTTTACTTAGGCTTGGATTCACAGGTTCTTGCAGCACATTTCCACATATTGCTCTGCGATCGATGAGAGACCACTGCCTCATGCATTTGAAGGTTGTTTTGGTATTTACTCGCCATATTGTAGTCTTGACATTTTCTTACATAACTCAAGAACCTTCTCCAGAGATGATTTGACTCTGTCTACGGTACTTGACACCACTAACAATAATATTGCTTAGACTAACTAGGTTATAAGATCATATGGATGAAAAGTCTCAGGTTATTGAAGGTCACAACATTGGCATTTTGCTACCTTTTTGGCGCAATTTACATGACTATACCATACTCGCACTGACAAGGAATTCTGGAGAAATGTGGATAATAAACGTGAAACATTAAGATATCTCAGAGACTTTACTCTGAGGAAGAGTCATCGCTGGCTACTAGTTTACTATGTGTTTGAGTTTGTGTTTGGAGGTAGAAATGCGAAAATTTTGGTGGCACGGGAATATTTCATAAACGACGAAGTGGAAGGGAGCCGGGGATGACGACGACATGGTTGCGCAGCGACAGCGAGGTCAAGCGAGACGATAAGGAAGTGTATAAGGCGACAGTAAGGTTGTGAGGCGACATGTTGGTTCAAGGGGTTGTTGTAGCGAGAAACTAGAGTAAAGAGTCGGTAGGTATTTCAAGACACTTAGCGGGTTTGAGCGACAAGAAGTTGGAAGGTGGTGAGGCAGACAACGACGGCAAGGTATCGCTGGCAGGATGGGTCGCCGGTGAGGTCAACTATATGGAGCAATAGCAATGAGGTACAATGATAACAGGATACAGAACACCAGAAGCATGAGGAAGGAAGGGGTGTCATGGAGTCAATTTACAACCAAGATCGAAAGCATCAGTATGACCAAGTCATCAAGTTCAAAACACCATTGATTATTTATTATATACAAGAAGGTACTCTTCTTCGCCCCATATACTCAAGGAGTATATGGGTTTCCAGCTGACACCGCGTGGAGGTAAGAGTATATTGTCAGCCTTCCTCCCATCCCATCCAACTCCCATGGGCTCGCCGAGGTCAACGGCGAGGTACCACGAGAGCCCATTTTCAACGTCGTAAATCCTCCCATCCCGTCCAACTCCCATGGGCTCGCCGAGGTCAACGGCGAGGTACCATGAGAGCCCATTTTCAACGTCGTAAATCCTCCCATCCCGTCCAACTCCCATGGGCACGCCGAAGTTAACAACATGGTACCATGAGAGTCCATTACTCCCTAAAAAAACAAAATCCATTGAAGGATGGCCCAAACGCTGTGAGTGTGTCCGAAGACCACTCTGAAAGCAAACGCTAAAAGGTCCAACGCTCGACCAAAAATCCCCAAGAACACAGGATCAGCTGCAAGAAAATCCCCAAAAACATAGGATCAGCCGCATGAAAAAGCCCCAAAAGCACAGGCTCAGCCGCATGAAAAAAAGCCCCAAAAACACAGGCTCAGCCGCAAGAAAATGTCGTAGATTGTCGTTAAGATCGTTCTGCCATCGACATTTTCAGTCGATACTCCGGAGGTGGTCGTCTGCAACCACAAGGGTTGCAGAGCTTGACCATAAAGCGGTTGAGGTAGGTGAAAATGTTCTTCATTGTGTTGGTGTTGGTGTTGGCGTTGCAGTTGCTGTTGTTGTCGTTGGTGCAATGTGTCGAGGCGAAAGTAGCAGTCGAGATAATAGAAAAGAGAGAGAAAGAGCAGAAGGGCAGGAAAAGGCCTCAAATTTATACACAGGGACACCATTAGACTGACAGTAGTTTGATCACTAGAAAGTAGTGCATGATGTATGTAATGATATAGCACGCAAATCTAGGAGTATTCCGGTTTGCTCTGCTAGCACTTCAGCAGGCTTTTCACGTTTATAGTATACCATAATTGCCTCGGATATCTCCAGTAATACCAAGTGGTGGGCCCTGTATAAGTGGAATTGGTTCAGTTATTGAATCTTGCATTCTGGTTTCTATCCTCTATAGAGTGAAAGTGCTCAGAAGTATCAAGCAATCCATCTGAACAGTTAGAATTACCCAGAGAATTTTAGAAATCCATTCACTGCGGTATGGATTTATCCAGATGCATGTGGTGATTTTCTAATGAATGTAGTAACTGAAATTTCCTAAATACAAGAGCGATATGTTGTAATTCCTGCAACATGATCAGTGATTTCACTTTCATGAATTGAGTTCCTGAATGCTATTAGCATTTGTTTTATGGGTAGATCCGCCGCGGTACGGGCCATCAGTTCAGGACGTTACGAAGGACTACGCACGCTAAGAGGCGCGTACTATTTAAGGCAAGACTTAGTACCTCAACTTCCTCAGGGGAAAAATTCACATGTGATGCTCTCTAGGTACCTGGGCAGATTATGATTACAAAAGGATTAAGTGTGGCTGGTATTGTGATGTCCGTCTCGCTCAGAGCGAGATAGACATACTTTGTCTAGACTCCGTAGCAATTTTGATTGTACAAGCTCACATACTGGGAGGTCATTCTCTATTATGCCATGAAATTTACGTGTTCGGGCTGCTTGGTAGAGGGATTGGGAAATACCTCTGGTCTTTAGAACGAAGGCAGATGCCCGACCATAAGTGAAATAATTGAGAAGGTCGGGCTTTTGCGAGGAGAGTTGACCATGTGACGTGAAAATAAATAGGCTATATTATATGAAGGATAACAGCGAGTCACTATGAAAGCGACTACGGCAGGAGCAATCTGGCAAGATTTTCAAGCACTTAACCATTGTGGCGAACTAGGTGGTTGCACAGAACGGCACTCATCTTGTAACACTGGAACAGTTTCTCATTCAGTACGCCAAGGTTGGTTTTCGTAGCCAGTTGTAAATTTTTAACCAGATTTTCAGCAATGCTGTCTTGTCAGTCGAAGCTCCCTCTGTAGCATTCGGAATCACGATGTAAAAAATGTCTCGCTTGATAGGTTCGCGCTGCCAATGAAGAATAAAGTCAAGCGAGCTGCTATGGTTGACAACGTCTCGCTTCAAGAACAACGGTTCGCTGTTAGGCTCTTCAACCGCTTAGCTAGGGCAGGAACAACCAACAGAGAGAGCAGTCGATCCTTGTGCCCTAAATACCAAGATCTTGTCTTGAGTAATCGTGCATCTGGTTTATCCTTTGTGAGATAACACTTGAGCAATTATCGCAGTTCAAACCCCTCTAATTGTATATCAAAACCATACACTCTAGACAGTCTTCACGAGAAGGACGTGTTCTCTTGCTCAATCAATGGCATTCAATCTCCGACGAGATATTTAAAATTTTAGAAGAGGTCTCGCAGCTATGAGTCCTTTCCCACATGGTTTCCGCTACTCTCCGTATTTGAAGCATATTACTTCTGCGCTGTGTACTTGATAGCCAGATCAAGGTTTTTTTGTCTGGGGACAGGCTCGAAGGGTGCTCCACCATGAATTTGGCCAGTGGCATGGTGACATGTAGCCTTCAGATAGTCTTTCATAAAAACAAGAGCAAGTGAGTTCTACAAAGAAGCTGACATGTGAAAATGCACTTATCGTGCTTGCTATGACTAACTACTTAGGCGGGCTTCAAAGTCTCAACGAGCTAACTTTTCAGCGCAATCACTCGCCTGCAAGTCTCTGGCATCGTCGGGTTTTAGGGCCACCCTTCCTTGACACTTGTCGAGTCTACGGTCCTAATCATAAGATTGTGTCTGCATTGAAAGCATAACAAGACCAAGGTTAGAGCGACTTAGCCAATAAGTTTTCGCTGTCACCAGACCGTGTTTGCATTGCAAGCAAATGACGCACAAGATGCTGAGCCCACACCAAGGAGTACGCTAACTTTTCAAACTTCTCGCACTTTTTCTCCCCATTCAGTTTCATCAACAAAATTTAGTGTGGGAAGGAGCAGAGTGGTTGGTATGGGATGTTTTCTTCGGAAATGAAGACGGACAATGTAATGTGTAGAGCAATAATAGATCGTCACGACGTTATCTTTGACCCCTGTGGCTGTGTGGACCTTCTCGAATAAATCTTTCTGCGATGAACTATGCCCCTGCGGCCTTGTGGACCTTCTCGAATAAACCTTTCTGCAGTAAACTGTGCCCTTGCGATACAGAGCTACATCCTTGTATGGAGCAGACTATGTAGCAGTATACAATTCATAAGGATGGACCAGACTGTTGAAATAACATCGTTTCAATCCCTCACATGGTTTTGGTGATTGACAATGTCAACGCAACAATTATCTAGCTTGATTTAAGCTTGGAACGAAGAAAAAAGCACAGAAATTGCTGAGATTTCGAAGAGTTGTGCATCTTCGGTCCAGACTCAGGTATTTCTCAATCATAGTATATCGTCGCGATTTCATAGTCAGGGACAAGTCAACGTCTAAGAAACGGGGTAAAGTGAGAGCGTGAAGAAAACAGCTTGAATTCCACATTGATATTGGGTATTCATCTCATAACGCCTGCCCGATGCAACGACATCAAAATCCACCCCTTTATTCACGCTGTAATACTACCACTAAGCCCATTATTCCAAGCATCACTGTCTTGAGCCACGGATGTTCGCTCAAGAGAATCGTAACGTAGCCAACAAAAGGTATGTACCCTACAACACTACCGATGATATCCTTCCTTTCAATATAATCCTGACCTCGTGCATACAGTTCGGTATCATCCGCCACATTATTGTCACCCTTTGTTAAGAGCTTTGCCTCGTCCCTGTACAATATTGTCAGCATTCCGTCCTTTGTGCTGTAACCAGATTCCAAGCTTACCCAGTCCCGAACTTCCTGACCAGTCTGTGTACGATAGGAATATCTTTCCCCTTCACATTATAAACCACAATCTCTCCAACCTTTGTCTCCTCCAAGAAATTCCTGTTCCACAGAAATAGTAGATCCCCGCGTTGAAATGCTGGTTCCATGGACCCAGACAGGACCACCACGATTGGCGAAGGGGAATCGGAGATGACGGAGAGTCCTTTCCACATCATGAATGCCGTCGAGAGGATCAGACCGAAGTTGAGCAGTTGCGCGGCTGCCTGCCGTGGGTTCTGAAGTGCGGAGAGCATAGCTATGGAGCTGGAGGGTAGCTTTGGGATACAGCCTCGAGAGAAAGCACAAGCTTTGATGTCTGCCTTTTGGGTCTGTCGTTGGTTGAAAAGCCGGGGAAACACCAGGCCAAGACCGCTCGAGCTGTATTATGAACCTTCAAAAGAAGAGTTCGTGTTGTGGATGCTTGCTGGCGTATCGCAAATAGCGACGTTGCTTTCAATTGAGGACACTTAGTTTCGAAGATTCGTTTATGCAATCTTATGCAGCACTTATGCACAGTCGAGCATTCCTTTGTGCAGCACAAAATCATCCCCCAAAACACACCACTTCTTAAATGTTCAGGACTTAGATGTTGAATTTAATTCGAACAGAAGGGATGAAGTTGACTTTATGTCTGTTGGAAACCCCAGCTCTACTTTATCTTTAACTATACTGCTGTTTCCCCAAAATTCTGTCGACTCAAGTCGAACTCATCTTCCTAAGCTCTTAAAGGCGAGCACTGAGCCATAGTAAGATCATGCAAGATTCTAGGTTTGTTCAAATGGCTCAATTTTCTTCGAAACATATTCGGATACTTTAGATTCTATCTAAATTGCCATGTTGTTAGCTGTACCATATCTAGCGTGTTATGCTTGCCTACTGGCTGGCTGCTCTTTCCTCTACAGCACAGGGAACATACCCATCTGTTTAGGTTGTGCTTCTTCATTCCTTCTTAAGTTCTTCCTGGATTCATCTTCTATACGAATAAACATCAACATTAGGTATTTTAAACCACCAATTCAATTCCATCCTTATACGATTGATCCAGTCATTGTTTGTCGAGCCGCCTTGCTCGCAAGCACTTCTTGTACTATCCATTGCCAATCCTCCAGCCACCATGTCTTCGTCCACAGCTCTTCTTCCCAAATCAGTAAAGCAAGATGACCACGTTCGTGTTCTATTTCTCAAGCTCCAACTCTTACTAATTAACTACAGCCTATATTTCTGCGCGTTTGCCACTCCCCTTGGGTTTGCATCGGCCAAAAGGCTTTGTCATCGATTCGCGGAATCCTCGCGGTCTACTTACTGGTTTCGTTCATATTGTGCCTTCATTACGAGAAGCACTATGTAGGTTCTAACTGGATGATGCTCTTCGACTTTGCCAATATTGCATACCTTCTGCAAGTCATTTATGAGTGGATAGCCTTTGTAAGTCATCTTTAGCATCCCTGTGCTCCTCTGGAAATGTTGCCATATCAGAAACAGGCCAGAAGTATTGCAACTGCTGACCCAAGTAAGATATGGACTTATATGCATCTGCACTATCCACACCATGCAAGAAGAACTCCGTCAACCGAAACCTGTATTCAGAGACTCCTCTCGCCCCCTCGTACTCATCCAAAAACAAAGAATCGCGCCTTCTTCAGCATCTTCTATACCGCTGCTATTGTCTTTCCACATGTTGTAACCTTGGTATTCTGGGCGGGATTGGTTCCAAAGGGTCACACAGTTTACCCTGGTAAATTAGGCCCTATTTCGCTGAGGGTCGCACTGACTGGTTGTAATAGTTGGCGAGTTTTTCACTCATGGCGCATACCGAGGCTTCTGGATCATGAACAAGTATTTGATCAACACGCTCATTGCTTTGTTCGAGATCCTGGCGTTGAGTAGTATTAGACGCCAGACTGTAAATTTTACCATTCCTAATGCTTCATCGTCACTAATATCGTACAGCCAGTCTGGGCTCATATCGTTGGACTTGCTGTCCTGATCGACGGCTATGTCGCGTGGATGTACGTTGGACACGAAATTCTCGGTCGCTATGCGTACCCATACTTCGATCCAGCGACATACGATTGGGAGGACATTTTCACTACGATCTTGGCCTTCAACTTGTTGCCAAACTTCTGTACGTCTCATGCCTCGATTTCTTTGAGCTTTTCGTTGCTAAACCTTGTCAGTCTTTGGTGTCGTCTATGGTCTTACTGGATTCCGAGAGATGGTGACCAGCAAGACAGAGAAAAGGAGCAGTGGTTATAATAGACTTCCCCAGTAGGTGGGACTGTTGAAAGTGACTTTACGCAGGAGATTGAAAAGTGGCTGCGCTGACTATTTTCGACCGACAAGGGATTTGACTATCCGAGCGATGTTATTGCCTTGAGTTTGTGGTGGTGAAGCCCGTGTGCAGGAGTGCTCTTCTTTGCTCATCAAAACACTCCTACCTTACTATAGCTGTAGCCCAATACCTAATACTACAGCATCCTCACTCGTTCCACCGCTTTTCAACCATTGGTCTGTGTTATCTTGTGGTGCCGTGAGCAGTCGAGAGCTCTCTATAGCCTCACCTTTGTCTTTGTTGCGCAGAGCCGCACCCGCACAAGGAACCGCCGCGTAAAGCTCTCATCTACCTACGCTCCCCTCCTTCCAGGCTCCTTCTCTTACGCCAATCATGTGCTGGTCGCTTGTTTGGTCGCGAGCACTTCAGCTCTCTTTGGATACCGAGCCAAGGCACGTACTCTGACGCATACTTATCTGTAGAGTAAGAACATGTGGACGAATAACAAGCTTAAAATAAGCAACTCTGCTCCACTACTCCGCATCACACTACTTGATATGGATATTCCTTCTCCAGGTCCCGATTGGCCTTATTCTTGCATCACGTGCATGCACTGCCACTTATAAAAACAATGGCTATCTTCGCGCTTCGCGCTGCTTCTTTCTTCTTCACCACACCTTTCGGGTCGCAAATCGTCAATAAGAATCTCAAGACTATCTTTGAATATCTCGAGATCTCTTCCAGGGCCCAGTCAATCATTTTTGTGCGTCAATCTCCCCAACACTCTTTTCGTCACTCGTTTTCCCTATCAGAAGTCCCGAATAAGCTTTCGCCTATCAATTGTCAACAAACACCGCAGTCATGTTCAAGCGCTCCTTCAGATCGAATGACCGCGTCGAAAAGACTGTCAAGTTGAAGAAGCAAACTTACCGGGACCCTGCGAAGTTGTCGAAATTGCAGAAGTCATTTGATCAGAGTCCACCTGTCGGGGCGTAAGTATTTGTTCTCTCGCCCATTGCTGCCTAATTATAGATGCTGATATAGGTTGCGGAACAGGACTCTGACCTCTCAGATAGTGACCATCACTGTCGGACGAGAGGGCCGACTTTTTGCAGCCCACGAGGACGTCCTCTCCTTGTCGCCGTTCTTTGCGACGGCTTGTAGAGGGCAATTCCTCGAGGCGCAGAGCAAGCGGATCGATCTTCCAGACGAAGAACCTGAGATCTTTTCCTGTGTTCTCGAGTATCTTTATGTGCGTATGCTGTTTCTTATGCCATTTATTGCATATGTGTATATATCCCTCGGGTACTGATTTGTTTTGTAGAAGGGCGACTATTACCCTCGCTTGGTCCAGAACAAGCGCAAGAGCTCTTGGGAACTCGAGGATGCAGTGAAATCACCAAATCCCGAAAATGGAGGTGGTCGCGGGCCTAGCGAGGCTACAATTTACATCTCTTGCGTGGGAGAGTATCTCTTAAGAGATACTGTCATATACTGTGCGGCGGAGAAGTACGGCTTGGAGGAGCTCAAGCGCCTTGCTCTTCGCAAGCAAGGTCTGCAGAGTGGAATCGAGGTTGCTACGATTCTCCGCAGTGCACGGTATGCCTATGACAACACGCCGGACACAGACTCGAGGCTCCGCGCTCATTACCTCGCCCTGATCATTCGATGTCGTAAGACATTTAAGAGGAGCGGAACCATGCAGGCAGAAATGGAGAGTGGTGGTAAACTTTTCTTTGACCTTTTCGTCGCACTTTGTAACCATGTGGATGACATTGTGGAGATTGGGTAAGCATCGGATCTCGTGTTTCTGAACTACTGACATGCACTATAGTCCTGGGTACTGACTTCTCCTGGCAGAAATTCCAAATCGCCCAAGACAATCTAAAGGTTCGCAAAGTTTGCTGTACGATAGGTCCCTGGCTCTCGGCGTTGTGAAATCTCTCTCGAGGACGGTTTCGTCCGTTCCCATCTCACCTCCATCAGATTGGAAACCATGTATGGAGAAATTTGCTGTTGTACGACAATTACTCCGCTTCAATTATCGAGGTTTGGCCGCCTTTCCGATGCAGACTTGAGTAGAGGACGTACAGATAGCAGTCGTTCCTCTGCTCAAGAATTTATAATACCCCTGCTTTGCTTTGTTTACTGGAAACACTGAAGGAAAGGAATTGCGTTGTGCTTTTATTACTGATGTCTTTATATCTCTCCTTCCTAGTATCCTTTGTGCTAGCATAGAGGAGAAAAGTCGTTGGGGTAAAGCTTCGATTACTGGTCGACACCACCATTTCTTTTAACATTTCTGTTGGGATGCATGTGTGAAGCTGTAGCTAGCTGGCAAAGACCCTTCCGGTAGTTCCTTGATCTTGATGATTTTGGGATATACGGTACATGTCCCTAGAGGACTGTATGAGGCCTTACTAAGCCCTCGTCAGGGCGAATAATGAGAGACTTGGCCACCTCAATCTGTTGAGCCTGTGCATGTCAATTGTGAAGAGTAACGGACTGGTTTTTATTTTCTTCTTATCTTGGTGAGACAATGTTGTTTGCTAATATAAACGATGAGACGGGCGTGTTCAACGGTTGCGTGTAGCAAAGCTGCCGTTGATTGCAAGACAGTCTACTGATTCCGTTATTTGCCTTATTGTCAGTGACCTGAGGTCCAGCAAGCGAACCACACTAGCTTGATCCGAACAGTTCAATTTGGTTAATGATCTATTGAACAGAGTTCGGTGTCGTGCTGGATAGCCAATCCATATTTTCGGTTGCTGATCAATAGCTCCTCGTCCGTGTACTCTGCCGTGTCTATCTCGCCAGACAATCAATAATTGAAAAGACTGTCTGGCTCGAGTCCTACAAAATAGTACGACAAATTTTTACAGAAGACGGTCAAGGCATTAGATGAAGTTGTTGTTCATGGCGGGACACGAGACATGATCCAGTTTAATCGCTTAGTCTTGCGGAAGAAGTATTTGTTTGTGGTTAGCAAGCAAACTGTATCAAAACGCTCGAAGCCCTAGCAATTGTTATCCGGGCCTATTTCCTGGCTTCCGTTTTCAGCCCCTGGACCCGTCTTCCCGCTTCTTTCCACCTTACTGTTGTGACCTCTGCGACTAAAGGAGACACACTGAAAAAACCGGATACGTTCTTGTCTATATAAAGTTCGCTTGGTATAAATAGCGGGTACACGAAAGTATTTCTCCTTTCTGCTTGCTGTCTACCTGGAACAAGCAAGGATTTGATCCGTAACAAAGTTGGCGAGAACCAGGTTGACGAGCTACTTTTTGTAGAATAACTCACCCACTTATAAAACGGTATTTCTCTCGACAACTGGATCTCGTGTGGGTAATGTTTTAAGGTGTCTCGCAAATAGAAATAGCTGGTTCCGTGTTCTGCTACCTCTTAAACCATCTACAAGCACCCTGATCTCTACAACAGGCCAAGACCCGGTCGGTCCAGGCAGGCGGTACAGTAGATATACAAGACTTTTAACTACCCAGAACACTTTTTATATAGGTTTAAATCCGTAAACCTAAGAGAATAACGTTTGTTGAGCAGCGGTAGCACACAAATTCGAGGATTAATATTCTTCCGGATTAACATGCCGGGGGGCTTTTAGCGGGGCAGCAATTCCAAACAGCTTAATGATTCCAGAAGCTGGAGAGTGATGTAAGAAGCTCTGATTGTATGCTCTACTACACGTCGCACAACGTACTCTACAGGACGACGTGATCTATAAGTGTTCAGGAGAATAAGAAGAATCCAAATCCCCACATCAACCAAGGATTTGCTTTCTTCCATCTTCGTGAAGTTATATCGTCGTTGTCGACCCCGCAGTTCTCTTCGATTCACCCCACCTCGCTCACCTGTCACCATGGCAAACTCACAACGACGCATTACCAAGGTCAGAAGCTCTCACCGGGGCAGTCTTTCGTATCTGTATGTCTAACAGTTTTAAGGAGCTTGCAGAGGTCACCTCTGAGCCTCCAGCGGGAGTTACGGTCTCCCTTGCAAACGAGTCGAATGTACACGAATGGAATATCATGATGGATGGACCACCAGGCACACCATATGCTGTAAGTAGCTCCTCTACCATCTCCCAACGATTCGGATGCTAAGGCTGATAACCATATCTAGGGTGGCAAATTCAAGCTTCTTCTCGTCCTTCCTACCGATTATCCATTCAAAGCTCCTACGCTCAACTTCAAGACCAAGATCTGGCATCCAAACGTTACGTTCGATGAGAAGGGATCTATGTGTTTGGGTATGCTGAAGGGAGATGTCTGGAAGCCGTCGAGCAAGATCATGTCGATCCTTACGGCCGCACAACAATTGCTTGTCGAGCCGAACCCTGATGATGCCGTTGAGGCATCGATCGCACAAAAGTTTAAGGAGGACAAGGCTGGATTTATCAAAGAAGCCCAGGAGTATACAAAGAAATACGCCAAGTAGGAAGAGGAACATGAAAAATCTTAATGGATCTGAAAGTTTATGGTTGCTACTGGTGACAAGGCATTCTTTAGTGAAGAATGGCACATCATGATGATACGATGAAGACAGAATTTGGCAAACAAGGATAAACACATGGCGGCGTTATCGGCAATGGGCGGCTGGAGCATCTGGATAGATATGGGGGATGGCGATGAGGAATGACATGGGTTTCTTCAATGTTTGGATGACGGCAGTGGATTCTCACTCGTAAAATTTCAATCGACCGATCCTCGCATGCTGTATCCGCGCTCTTTCTTTGATGTCGCTCATTTCCTTTTCAGCAGCTCAGCATTCGTGAAAAAAGTCAAAACGGCCGCGAAAGGCGAATGAGCATGAGCCCATTTTTGGGGTCTTTCTCCTGCTCGCACGCTCGAACATATAGATAAGAGAAATGACAGAATACTGGCAGCACAGCGCGGGTGACAGTCACCACAGGTGGTATTGGGCGTATGTGTTGTTCTTCCGTTTGTACAATACTTGTACTCCGTGCTTGCAATACCTCATCCTTCCCATATCCATCCGTGGCCCTGATCTTCCCGCCGCACCAGGATTGCAACAGAGACATGATTCGTGGAAGGTGACAGACAAGGATATGCGTACTCGGTAGCGTTGATCCGTTTCCGTCGCCTCGAATGCTCCAATTTCGAGACAGGAGACTTGCCAATTACATGTAGATGAAAATCGATGAGCATCATATCCACCCGGGGATCCATGGCCGCGAGGATGGGAAACTGGCAGAGACAGCGCTGAGAAATGACGGGCGCAGATTTCACGGAAAATGAGAGGAAAAGCCCACCTGGTAATTATTGATGACGGTGCAAATCAAAACAATTAAAGAAATTTCCTTGCGTGACTAGAAGCTCTTGGCTCGTTGAGGCGTTTTGTTAGTCTTGCACCGCACCAGCAAAGAGAACGCGTCGAAAGTCGCCCGGCTGCATTTTAAGATTGCCGCTTCGGGCAATATACTTTGCAACAGTCGAGCTTCAGCTTTGACCCTTCTCTGTTCAGTTCCTGCTCCATCTTCGAAACTGGCACGAGCAACGTTGGCGGAATGCACCATCTGATCATTCACTCTTTTGCTTTTTCTCTTCCTTGCCATTGTTATTCTCCCTACCCATCCCTATACTCTTCACTCATTCAAAGCCTATCTCTTGTTCGACATTCACGCCAGCTGTACAGCGCCGAACAGGCAGGGCAGTGAGGATCCAGCCGTTTTGGGCGAAGCGACCCATTGCACGCCCCCAACATCTCCAACTCAAACGTCGAATGTCCTCGGGAACGATAGCGAAGGATTACGAACCCGGTCTGGTTGTAGGTCGCTGACCCGGAGTGGAGGATAGCGAGTGTGGGTTTTATGAGACGTTGAACCTACAATCATGAGCGTGGCCCAGGGCCAGCATGGCAATGGCGTGGCAGCACAACCTTCGACCTACGACAACGACAGTCTTCATGTCAGAAGACAGCGAAGCATGAAGTTTAGTCTCTACCCCTCTAGACCACGGACGGGTTCGAGAGAAAACGCTGGTCCGCCATCGCCCGTTGCTTACAGCGCTCCTCGATCTTCTCCCCCTCAGCACGAGACGGCTCTCACCAATGCCAGCGAAGAACGACCCTCGACTTCTTCTCATACCAGTGTGACCGATTCCTACAGGTCGTTCACACCACCCACCAATACACACCGTCCAATCCAGAAAAGGCCTTCGGAAGCATCGCGATTGCGGGCTCTGAATCATGGCCATTCTCGCAGTCCGGATGGCCGAAGGACGCCGGATCGTTCACGAACACCCGAAAACTTCTCGAGGCCGCGCGCGCCGAGTCTAAAGCGCTCGAACGACCCCCCAAGACCTCTCCTACAAGCCTCAAACACATTTCCACTTGGACCCCACGACGAGGAACAAACTCCTACGCAATGGTCTGTAGAACAGGCACGAGATCGTGGGCTTTCAACCTCTTCCTCGCAATCTAACTATAAAGGCCCTATTGTACCAACACTACGGCCGTCAACTTCTATTCCTGATTACCACGCCCCTGAATCGATATATTCCCGCCAACGAAACCTTAATAATCCTAATTACCCTAGAGCCCAGGCGGCGTATTCTCAGCAGGACAACTATGCAGTCAATCGGCGTGAGCCAGCACCGAGACCGCCCGGATTCGATGGCGAAGAAGTACGTGCTAGTTTCCGATCTGCTCTAACGACGAGTTCAAGTTATATGGGGACCAGTGGGACAGAGAGAAGTAGTGTTATGACCAAAAGCAGTTCCGCAACCTCAATTTATGGGAGAGACGAAGGAATGACTGTGGATGATGCTATTGGAATGTACTCGGGGGGCTTTGTAGATTCGGAAGTGGAAAGCCAGTACGCAATGAGCCGGCCAGCTACCGCGAATTCCGAATTTAAGAGAAGATCGCGATTGGAAGAGGCAATGAACGACAATATAGCTCAACCGACATTGGTTCGACCACTTGTACGTGACTCAGCGGCGATTTTTCAGATGGGTCAGGTTGCAGCTGTTGCTACTGCTTCTGTTCCCCCCATAGAGGAACCTAGGCCGCGGACTGGAATTGATGGAGGATCAATGGACATTCAGGATACGTATTTCGACCGTAAAACTCCTAGTCGACCAGTGACAAGAGCAGCTCCCACCACAAACGATCCCAACCGAGACAGGTACGGATTTCGAAAGAAAACCCAATATCTTACCAAGGAAGAGTATGATACTTGGGATGCACCGTATACGGAATATCTTGTCAGGCGGAAAAAGAAGTGGGTTGCGCTACTAAAGGAGAACAATATGATGACCACAAACCCTACACGTTTTCCACCGAAAACCGCCAAGATCAAACGTTTTGTACGAAAAGGGATTCCTCCTGAATGGCGCGGAGAAGCATGGTTTTATTATGCTGGAGGTCCGGCAATGATAGCTAAACACCATGGCGTTTATGATGATCTCATTGCAAAGGCAGCTGCAGGCCAAGTGACCGAGACTGATAATGAGATCATTGAACGTGATCTTAACAGAACATTCCCGGACAATATCAAATTCAAGCCCGATCCTCCGGAAGGAGAAACAGCTAATCCATCGGGAAACCAACAGCCTTCGAGCGAGGCAGAGACTCCAATCTTGCAATCTCTGCGTCGTGTACTGCAGGCCTTTTCTATATATAATCCCAAGATTGGATATTGCCAATCTTTGAATTTCCTTGCTGGTCTCTTACTTCTTTTCATGAACGAAGAAAAATCGTTCTGGATGCTGAACATCATTACCCGAGTATATTTACCAGGCACCCACGAAGTAAACCTTGAAGGTGCGAATGTCGACCTTGGTGTTCTAATGACATCAATCAAAGAGTCTATGCCTGCGATCTGGGCGAAGATTGGCGGCGAGCTTGACGGAACGGCTGGTGATGGAAAGGTCTCAATGCGCCTTCCGCCAATTACACTTTGCTGTACCGCTTGGTTTATGTCTTGCTTTATTGGTACACTCCCTATCGAGAGTACTCTCCGTGTCTGGGACTCTTTCTTTCTCGAGGGATCTAAAACTCTTTTCCGCATCGCCATGGCGGTTTTCAAGATGGGAGAGGTGGAGATCCGCGCGGTCAGCGATCCAATGGAAATCTTTCAGGTGGTACAAACCATCCCTCGAAAACTCATCGACGCCAATGCCTTGATGGAAATCTGCTTTTTCAAGCGCAGAAATGGCTTTGGACATATCAGCCAGGCCACGATCGAAACGAGACGGGCTGAACGCAGAGCTGGCTACGCTGAAGAGAGAGCTAAAGCCAATGGAGAGGTTACAATTTCCAGGAAAGGCACATTATTTAAACGGAAGCCAAAGGCGGCGGAGTTGTGATTAAATATTACCCATGGGCGGTCATACATAGAGATAGAACGGACAAACCGGAACTTTGGGCGCTGTGGGGATACAAATTTGAAGAGAGGTGCAAATTTATGATGTTATGACTTATAATCGTTCATGGAGTCTGGGAAAATGGGCCCTTGGTGGGACCAGGGTTAGGGGGCGGGCATCTCTTTGATTTCTTTGTTCTTGTATGTTTAGGATATAGATAAATATCTTGCGGCTACGTTCAGTACTCCTGTTCAATCAATACATACAAAATAGTTCCATGCCCACGGCTTCTTGACACGTCTGCATATAGCCGGGAGCTAGGATATCCATAATAATACCTACACATTTTCTGGTCTACTTTTTTATTTGATACTTGGTTTACTGGCACGTATTGTCATCCAAAGACTGCTTGCTGTCTGAGTACTATACCGGCTTGCTAGCTGGTATACTTTGATATGTCAATGTTTAATTTCTAGTCAAAATTATTCAGGAAGTCACAATATCAGCCATTCAACTGGTTTGACAGAGTGCATCTTGGATACTATTTGAGAGTCCTTGAATGGTACCTCGAACGATACTATTGGTAGCTCGCACCCAACCAATAAGCAGGAATCCATCCACTATCATCAGTAATAAAGATAAAGTAGATCTAAAAATCGTTGGAATTGAGGCACAATTAGATATTGGTGATTCTCTTCACGGAGCGTAATTGCCATCTCATATATATAGCGATATGTTTAATCCCAAATGACCATCTATCAATTTTCGTGAGCATATCGCTCATGCTATTATTAATCATTTCTTGATCTCATGTATGCTGCAGTTTGTGCATGAAGATTCTTTTCCAAGGACCAAATGGACAAAATTGACATTGAATGCGAATAAGTCGGTTTTCGCACCATCAAGCATTTCGATTCTAGGACATGAACGATCTGAAGGAGTTCGGCCGATTCCTGGGAAAATCAAGACATTTGAGGATTGGCCGACACCGAAGAATGATACAAAATTACAAAGATTTAATTGTACAATACCATACTTCAATTGATTGATTCCTTGGAGAGCAGATCAGGCAGCTATTCTGAGAGCATACGTCTAATACAAGAAAATTGCAGGAACTGTCAAAAGGGGCCCTAACAAGTGAAACCCCCGAACACGACCTGTCAGCTCAGGAATGACATGGACAGAGAGGGAGCAAGAGTCATTTGGAGGCCAATCAAAAGATCAATCTCAGAGAATATCATGACAGCTGGGCTCGGAAGCAGGCAATGGCATTTAGTAGTAGATTTATCAAGAACAAGTTTGGCAGCACAGCTTTTCACAATAGATTCAGAGTCACCTGGGACTCTTATCTTCAAGAATACAGTCAAGCAATATATCATTTTTATGTCGTTTGCGTTGATAACGACTCAAGAAAACTGGCAGACGACTGAGCGAGAGGTATATGTGGTAGTACGGGCACTACAGGATGTGAGGTGGCTTGTTATTGGGTCTAAGTTCCCAATAATCGTGTACACCGATTACAAAGCAGTTCTCAGCGTCACGAAGGGACCTGATGCACATAGGCGCATTTCACGGTGGTAGAGCATTCTGTCTAAAACCAATCTGAGGATCAAGCATCTTCCTGGGAAATATCTGGTCATTGCAGATGGGAGTTGAGTAGCTGCTAATTCTTTTCACTTGTTATCATTAGGGAGAAAAGGCTTCAAATCCCGGAAATATTCTGCTTTTGACTGCTCAAAGCAATTGAAATTCCTCGATTTATTGTACTACATACGCATCTGAATCATTTATGTTCTTTAGTAGAGTTTCTGAACAACTTTAAGTAACTATAGTAACCATAAATCCATCTCATCTCAGTTTGTTCATATGATAATAACGTACTTTATAAGCTAGTGCACTGTATAAGCGCGTGCACCACTTGTGTTGGTTTACGTCAAGTAACGTAAGAATCGACTGGTAGGGCAACTGGTGTAAAATTGGTTCATAAGTAATAGATAGATCTGTATTGAAGAGGGTAAGGCAGAGAGGCATAGATACCCCCTTCGCTAAGAATACTGTAATACTGTAACATGTGACTAGGTCTTGTGATTGACCTGTAAATGACATTCCGACAGTAGGCTTAATATTATAATTTCTAGAGGTTTCTTAAGTCTTAAATACTTGGAATTTATAGTTATTGAACTATTAAAGAAAAAGTAGAAGACAAGGATCATTTAGAACCCAAATTTTATAACGTGACTCCTGGGGAACTCGGACATCTGGGGAACTCGGACACTTTTTCCACACCACCGACTTAGAACCTTAACAATTTCTACTACAAGCTTTAATCAACTATTCTATTATACATAAATGGAAGAGGATATGCAAAGGGCTATAATTGGATCTATAGATTCCTTAAACGCCATCCAGACCTTAAGGAATGCTATTTACGTTAGCTAGAGTCCTCTAGGTATAAGGAGTTAACTCCTGAGAAGATTCAGGCTTGGTTTAACGTATTCCAGACACGGATTTCTGAGCGGAAGTATAAACTAGAAGACATCTATAATATGGATGAGACTGGATTTATAGTCGGAGGTACTCAAACTACGCGTATTATAGTTGATTCTACTCAGAAGTCAAACTGGAAGGTTATAGTAGGCAAGTAGGAGTAGGTAACTATACTTGAGTTTATAAATACAGCTAAAGGGGCTCTTCCGCCCTTAGTCACTTTTAAGGCTCAAAATACCAACTCAGCATGGATTCCAAAGGATATACCTCTTGACTAGTATTTCTCAACTAGTACGAGTGGATGGACCTCAAATAGCCATAGTTATAAGTGGCTACTTAAGGTTTTTGAGCCAGAATCTAAGAAGAGGTTAGGTGACCGGCCTCGACTTTAGATTATAGACGGTCATTCAAGCTATATTATAGGCGATCTTATTGCTCTCTATATAGAGAAGGAGATTGAGCTACTTATTCTACCTCCTTATTGCTCCTATTTGCTTCAGCCACTCGATATAGGAGTATACGGGCTAATAAAGCGATATCATACCTCTGAGGTCGATCGATATTCTCGAGCTGGTATATAGCGAATCCAACGAGTAGAATGGATAGGACTCTTCCATAAAATCAGAGAAAAGGCACTTACTTCTTCTAATATTAAGGCTAGCTAGAAAGGAGTTGGCTTAGTACCTTTACATCCAAAGAAAGTACTTAATATGCTTCCACTTAAACCTCTTTAGCTACCTTCTACTCCACAAATAAGTAGTACTACGTAAGATCTAGACCTCTCTATACTTAAGAGTTCTCCTCCAGATGGGACTGAATTAAGGCAAGCAAATCTAGTTTTTAATTTAGCTCTAGTAAGCAATAATTCACCTATATCACCAACTCGACGTTATACCAAGAGAATGACTAGGCTGATCGAATCTCAGAATGCTAAGATCACTCTACTTCAGAAAGAGCTAAAGGATTATAAGGAGCTACTTGAAACACGAAAGAGAAGGACTAAAGGCAAGAGAATCAAATTACAAGGCGAATTTGTATTTAGTACAGAGGAAGTACTAAAAATCGTTCGCGAGGTAGAAGAAAAGCTTAAGGAAAAAAAAACCACGAGTGCGACGACGCAAGCGTCGAATTGAAGAAGTAGAGGAGGAAATTAAAGAAGAAGAACTAGAGAATAGTTCAAGTGATTCAGAATTAGAATTAGATGAGTGTGTGGCTCGTAGAACAAGATCAAAGGTAGAATAGTTGAAAAAGTGTCCGAGTCCCCTAGATGTCCGAGTTCCCCAGGAGTCACGTTATCCAAATATCCATAATAGATATTGGCCTACAGCTCTGTGTATCATTTCCCTATCCATTAAAAAGACTATAGCCTAAATTTTAAACCATCATACCCAACAGGTATAAAATAAATGTAAGAATATAAAAATCGTGGTTTTGGGTGTACTTTCCAGTGGCGCACAAGCTTATATAGTGTTGCACGAGTTTATGAAGTACATTACCTATGAGAACTACGTAAATTCAAAATAGCACTATTGCAATATTCTCGAAAGGTCTTCGTAAGTAGAGTAGCGCAAAGGAGAAAGCGGAAATAATGGACTCTAATTTGGTTGTCGGTTTTCGGTTTTTCCTACATACTTACATAAATTTTGTATATTTGCTCTGCTTAGCAGCTTAGCAGCTTACTTGCTGTTTTTTCCTATAGGATAAAATCAATCACTATACTACACTTCTAACAGCGAGCCACCAATCACCAGCCATAGAAAATTTCTGACCATACTTACTATCACTTTATTGGAAGGTAATATTTAGTATAACGTATTTCCCAAGCGAGTTGAACACCCAAGCGAGTTGAACACTAAAACATACTATCTATGTATTACCCTTGATTATAACTATAATATAGTTAT
>JALRME010000069.1:0-88493 GCA_026120035.1 Coleophoma eucalyptorum
CCCTGCCCCCCCCCCCCCCCCCCCCCCCCCCCCCCCCCCCCCCCCCCCCCCCCCCCCCCCCCCGCGTCTGTGAGTTGGGGGTCAACTGGATTGAAAAGTCAACCGGACCTCTTGCACTCATGGGTTTTCCTGGCTACCATACGAGCCATCATACCAAAAGAGAGGACCCAGTTAAACATCAGCCAACAGAATTGATGGTAAGGTTTTAACAAATATATATCCTTAGTATATGATACTCTGGTAAACAAATCTAATCGCGATAAATACTTCAAAATATATTGTTATTGAGTGTTTTGCTTAACAGTAGAGCAGAGGTAGAGAGGTGGTCCACTCGTGAAGTACGTCTTGCTACTGCAGTAGTAATTCTGTTGTGCTTTTGATACCAAATTGTATCATAGATTCTGCCACCCCCCGGTGAATCCCGTCACCAATAGTTTATAGCCTCTCTTCAACTGGCGGTGTTATATGCGAATATTCCCCGCTGTTATCAAATCACATCAATAAATCTCAGATCGCGCCATGAAACTTTCGGTTGCCGCTGATAGTTGAAGCCGCTGTCAAAATAGGTATTTTTTTTTTAAATATGTCTCATGGTTTTATACTCTGGCTTTTTACATGCGTTTTCAAATTTGGGCCTGCCAATATTAATATTTTGACGATTTTCTAGATTATCTGGACATTAGGTTGTTCGTGACTTTAAATAGTGGCACCATGACAACTATGGTGAAGCGGAAATGGTGGGAGATCCAGTGGTTCTCGGCAGATGATACGCATGAAGAACGGAAGTTCATCATGAAATTGGACTTGCTATTGGTCCCTTACCTATTACTTTCATATTGGGTGAAAAACTTAGATCAGAGTAATTTGAGTGAGTAACTGAACTATCTTTTATCCAAAGCAATATTGACCACGTAGACAATGCCTATGTTGCAGGAATGAAGGAAGAGCTCGGTTTCTATGGAAATGAGCTCATCCAGATTTAGACAATCTATATTGTTGGCGCGGTACTCGGACAATTACCCTTTCTCTTCCTCTTTACCTCCCAATGTACTGGGTCCTCCCTGCAATGGACGTGCTATGGGGCATATTCACACTACTCCAGTACCGCGTCGATTCCTACGCTGAACTGATGGCTTATCGATTTTTAGTCGGCTGGTTCGAGGTATATATCTATCCAAGATGATACAGCGTGAACACTGGGCTGATTCAAGGCTAGGCTGCTTATTTTCCAGCCATCCACTACGTCCTTGGTATAGTTCTCTTTAAGTTATGACTACTTTAATAATCATACTAACGATATACAGGTTCCTGGTATCGAAAGCACGAGATCAGTCGCCGTGGGGGTATTTGGTACCTTGGAGTGCCCGTAGGCACACTGACAGCCGGCCTTGTACAGGCAGGAGCAACAACGAGGCTCGATGGTGTCCATGGGCTGTCAGGCTGGAGGTGAGCACTTGCCTTACGCTGAACTCACATGTACCTCTCCGCCACATAGAAATCAAAACTCTTGTAACCTTCTGTTCTAGGAAATATGCTGACTTGAGTGTTGTCAAGGTGGATGTATATCATATGTGCCGCCATAACCATTCCAGTTGGCATGATCGGCTGTTTCATCATTCCTGGTACAATTGCGCTGCCCAATCGATGGGTACTAAACAGTAAAAATCTCGAGGCTGCCCAACGACGTCTCGAGCAGGGTGGCCATGTTGTTCAGGGAAAGCTCAAGCTCCACCACATCAAAGAGATATTTTTTAGCAAGTAGTTTTATATCGTAGTCTTTGTCGACGTTCTGTTCTGGAACGCCGGGGCCAACTCTGGGGCATTTTTGCTGTGGCTCAAATCCCTGAAAACCTACGGCTCTGCAAAAGGTAACCAATTTGGTGCTATCCCGTCCGCACTAGGGATTTTCTATGTCCTATTTGCCAACTTCTCTTCGGACTTACTTTGGGGCCCTGCATGGAGTATTACACTTGCTGCGGGCTGGAACGCTGTGGCTCTGCTTCTACTGGTATGTTTCTCAGCATGCCTTGCATTCGCTGTGTACATATGGTATACTGATCATGATGGATTCAGATTATTTGGGGTGTTCCTGTGGGGGCAAAATGGTTCGCTTTCTGTAGCACATCCTGGTCATATGCCCTATCCAGTGTGCTTCACGGCTGGGTGAACAACATCTTGAGAGACGCTCCCGAAACCCGCTCGTTCACCCTTGTATTCATGAATATCATAGCGCAATCTTCCACAGGATGGTACGATACACTTTACAATGAAATCATCAACCTGGTTTGCTAAGGATGTCAACTAATTATTTTTACGCACAGGACTGGCATACTGACTTATCCGACCGTTGAAGCTCCGCGGTATTTGAAGGGTTATTCTTTCTCCTTTTCTTGTGCAGTGACACTTATCATCGGAACACATGTTCTCAATATGTATATGAATTGCAGAGAGTTAGTTAACAAGTTAATGTTGCTCTATACTTTACCTGATACTAACTATACCTAGAAAACTTAAAACGGGCCTTGTTCTAGAGCAAGAAGATCAGGTTAATCAAAGCAATGAAGAGGTAGTCGTATCAATGAACAAACGGGCCGAAGTACGTACAACTCTATCATAAGGATAGCAATAGAGTTTCCATAAAATAATAGAGTAGGACCGCACCACGCTACTAGCTAATGCATACTGCTTAGTTATATGAAAGGAATGGAAGGATTGTATAGGAATATCCTAGAAAATTAATATTCAACCAGTCCGACTGCAAGGGAGAAGCTCCGCTATGATGAATAAAGAAAGAGCTATTTCTAGCATCTAGATTTTTAACTTAGGCCAGCGATATTAAATTTAATAATCAGTTAAATTTATGTCAATAGTAATTAATGGAAAGGTAAGAGAACACTAAAATTGATGGAATTAGGTTGAAGATAATAGTTAGTTTGTTATATTGCGATAACTGATTCCATGGGCATCAACAGAGGTAGGATTGAGTATGTATTGACAATGTAGAATGAAGGCGAAGGCAGCCTAGAAGACCTCCTTACATGCAGGTGTCTACGACACGGCCAAGTGGTATTTTGAAACAAATATAATGCCTTCAATAAGTTGGTCTAATATTAGTCATTCCTATCCCTCCTGCCGGAAGTCAAATAGTCATGTGATAGGAGTTGTTTGCATTAAGGTGTCAATCAAGCACTGTAACTCTTGCAGTGTGTCGCAATCAAGAGCTTTTTAATTTACAAGTGCACTTCAACTCTAGGTCATTTTCATCTCACGCTTCTAATACCTATGACTGTGATCAAATCGAACCGTCCAAGTTGTACGACGTGGCAACTCTTTGATATCAATCTGATCTCGCTATCGGGGATATTCCCATCCCAGCGAAGCACTGAATGGGCGTCATCGCCTGGGAAGGCGCTCTTGTCCCTCCAAACATCTCGGCCAGCAGCGCTAATACACCGTCGTCACATTTTCAACGTTTCATTCTCTTTTGACACATGCAAAGTACGGATGAGGGTGCTGCAGATCAATCGCGGACATAGTGACAAAAAGAGACTAGAATACATGTCAGAAAACAAACTGTGTTCCATTTTTTGTTTTTTCCCATGGGTTGCTAGCTCAAGGTTAAAAATCTCAACATAATGCAATTAGTTGTAGGTATCTACCAACCACTTTTAGGGCCTCGCGCCTTGCACAGCCCGATTTTGATTGGTGTTAAGATGCAAACCGAGCTCCACGTAATGGGTATTGGCGATGAAACTGCTCGGCAGGACTTGATCAAAAATTGATTTGCCAATAATCCGGTTCAAAGCGAGAACCATCGCATCGCAACCATGCTTCAAGTTATGTAAGATTAACCGCGAGTGCTAATATAATAAGTGATAGCCCTGGTTCCAAAGCTCGCTGGCAGTCGTTCAGGTAAGATATGCAACCCTCGGACTGTGCCAAGGTCTGCTTGGCGGCTCTGAAACTGGAGGCGAAAACACTGGGCGCCAGGAAATTGGGCCTGCCATTGAGCGTTGCGCCTTTTATGGGTTTATGAGGAGAAAAGCATAAAACTACCCGACTGGCTACAAACCTGCCGATGGTCCAATCGATTCCATTATACGGGTCAGCCCGCTAATCTATGACATTTCTGCTGCGGGAACTCATCCCAACTTTCCAACTAGCAAACATAGGAAACTTAATCGTCATCGAACTACTTGTGCTTTATCATCATCGTTAAAAAGTTGTTTGACTTTACCGGTCGAGAATGGAAAGCGCGCAAAATTCAACCGCATAAAATTAAGCCCTTCTCCTAGATTGTCTTCCAACCTGCTCATCAATCTCAGATGAGATGCAAGGCACACTTCGTCGAGTTCCAAGATGTGGTTTTTCTTGGGTGCTGCACGTGAAGTCTCAAGCACGAACCACATCTAAAATTTTGACCACCATCCCTCGTCTCCTCTTCCTGGAGCTCCCCACTCGGCAGTAAGTAGTCTTATGCAATGGGTAAATCAATCTCTGGGATGATCTCTGCAGTGCCATCACATTGACCCAAGATTTGAGAGACTGGGATACTGCAACTGTATTGAAGTGAACCCATGCGAAGGATATTTGGCAGGTCTGATCGACCTTAGAAGGTGGTACTGAGTTCCAGCCAAGTTTACTAATAATAGTGTGGGTCCTGTTGGTTGTGCGCTTGGCTTTGGCTGGTCTGCATTCTGGAATGAAGTATTACAAGTAGTTGACAATGGTTTGAACAGGAAACTCTTCACAGCTGGCTGATCGAACCAATGTCTGAGGTCACATCCTAACCATCCTATTATTTCATATATTCTCAGATACTACCTGTTTTCTAGAAAGGGTCAAATTCTAGCCCTAGTGGCATATTAACCACTAATTTATAACTCACCAAGGTTTTAACGAAAATGTCTGTAAGATCATGCCCAGTTTCTGGTTCTGTTGGGTCAGGGTGTCCAGCAGGAGCAGGAAGTCAGAGTGGCAGTCGTCTTGGTCCAAGAGGTTGTAATTTTGCTTCATTATCTCAGCCTGGAGATATACATGCAGCATTTAATGTAAGTTGAATAGGAATGTGCGGGAAGTCATGTTGTAGAAGTGCTGATCATGGATATAAAGATACCATCTGGCGTTGACGCGTCACAATATTTACGACAAAGGTATGCCACCAATGCCCACTTTATGGATTGTGTTGACTAGAAAAGGGAACGGAAAGCGATAAATGAACTACTATACTCTAATGTTCCTACAATGCCCAGCATCAAAGAGATGCAAGATTCGAGAGGCGTCAAAAGTCTGGACTCTCTGAACGCGACCGAACAAGACCTCCTTGCAGTTGCTCTCGGTGCTCCAGCTCGACAAGTTCTTCTAAGAGCTGAAGAAGTTGGCCCTCGGACTGGATGGAGAGATGGATATCTGAGCATGGAGTATGGCTTTTGCCCTCCCAATGCAGACGAAGCTGCTGGTGCCTTGGCGAGATCGCCTGGAAGAATCTGGTCTGATCTTTGTGAACGTATGCCTGGATGTGTAGCAAGAGGGCGAGCACGAGAGTCAATAGCTGCACTTGCTGTCGTTCAAGGGACAGAAGATGTTATTCCTGACACGGCTCTTTGGGCTGCACTTGTTGCCCTTGGCATGTTATGTTCGATCTACAGATATGAAGACAAACACAATGGAAGCGAGGGGATCAATGTGAGCTCACGTACAACAACGTCCAATGTCCAGATGAGCTACGAATTAGGCGACGAAGTCAAAGGCATCCCAAGAAGTATTGGTCTTCCCTACTACCAAATATCGAAGCGAATGGGCCGAACAATTCCTCATCTTACTTTCTTCGATCAGTCCTCATACAATCTGAAAATTCGTGATCCCACATCAGTCTATCCTTATGTAGGCCGATTCGACAACACGGACTTGCGATGGCCAATGTTTGGTGATAATTCAGAGATAGCTTTCTTGAAAGGCTGTGCGGATACATCGGGTACGTAGTTAACTCGAAGCTTCCAAACCAAACCCAAATCATTTACGGTGATGATCTTGCTAATAGATGATAGCCTCATTTCAACATGGTGTAGACGCTATCGCTAGCTGTCAAGAGCATGTCATGAGCAGAAACAACGAGGGTCTTTTGCGCGAACTTATTCGCTTAAAGGAGATTCTCGAGCGAATGCCCAACGCCTTCCATACCATCTCTCTAAACCCGAGCTCAGGGGATAATTATGTTTCGCCTGCAGAATGGGTTCGTTGGGCTAAATTCTCCGCGCCTCTCTCTAAGCGATGTCCAGCAACATCAGGTCTTCAATTCCCACCTTACTTAGTGATGGATGCATTTCTTGGTCGACAGAAGTACGAATCATTTCTAGGAGCTGAAGGTGTTCACTTGCGTGCATGGTTACCATCAAATGTACGTATATCCTTTCGGAAGTTTCAGCTCGATAGTGCTAATCAGCTTCTATAGTGGAGAGCATTCATAGCTGCTATCGAGTACCATTATCGCATACCCGACTATGTTGCTCAGTCCGGCGATCAACGACTCATTGGTGCTTTAGATGGTATCGTCGAGGCATATACAGGGGAGCGAGGCTTCATGGGTACACATCGTTACAAAGTCTTTGGTCTGCTAGAGGTTGCTGGCAAGACAGGCCGAGCAGAGACAAACGGAAATTCAGGATCCAGCGGCGCTAATGCAAGGCCGTGGGAAGAAACACACAAGGCATTTTCGGACTCTATGAAAGAGCGTCTGGAACCACATCGTGGTACGCTTCATGTTGAACCACATCAGATGCGGGGGACATTCGCGGAATGTCGCTATAAGTCAAAGATCCTTAGCAGGTCTTTGGTAGACACAGATCCAGATCGTTCAATTGCCAAGGTCATGCTTGATATCCAAGATACTGGTATCACCTTTGCACCGGGGGATCGGCTGGCTATAATGCCCCTCAACAGTTGGATGGAGTGTGCCAAGGTTGCCACAGCTCTTGGTATCGATATCATGTTGGATCATCCAGTATCCCCGGACAAACAATGGGCAAGATTTGCGGATCATCTGGGCTCGGTATCCAAAACTTCAACTCCACAGATGAAAGTTAGAGATATTCTTCGCCGTGGACATCTCGCGCCACTTACGCAAGATCTTGTGACGAAGCTTCATACTATTCTTCGGGCGTCTTCAAATATAATATTCCAAATCTTGGCGACGAGCGAATGGCCAGTTCGAGCCTCGCTGGGCGATCTCCTTCAGGCAGCAGTGATCGACACCCCATCTCACATTTGGGATCAAGCTTTCGACCTTACCGGAAACTTGTCTTGGTTATCTGAGCTAATACCCATCGAGGTTCCAAGAACTTACAGCATCTCAAACTGCTCCGAGGAACTGCTTCCCAGCACAGTCGACTTGACAGTTTCGCGATCTGTTTATAACGTTTGTTCTACGCTTGCTGGGTCGACCCCTGTCATTGGACATGGAGTTGGCAGTGGCTTTCTCAATCCTCCTATCTCCAGTCAAGACGAACTCGCTAGTGATGACGAGGAGCTTCTGGTTGGCATATCCAGACCTCTTGCCTTCCAGCTACCAATTGATGACGCAGCGCCTTGTGCTTTCTTCGCAGGAGGTAGTGGAATTGCACCTTTCCGAAGCTTTTGGCAGGCTCGCGCGGGACGATCTATTGGTAAGAACATCCTCTTCCTTGGTGTTCAGTCCAGAGAAAAATTCTGTTACGAAAATGAGCTTCGTGAATATGTTACTGCCGGCGACATGGAAGTCTACACTGCTTTCTCGCGCGACTCTCGCGGTCTCAATTATGATAGAAATCTCCAAGACCTTGTCGAAAAGGAGATTCAGCCCAGATACATTGATGGTGCAATAATTGAGCAAGGAAGCATGGTTTGTGATCTTGTCATGTCGAAAAAGCAAGGAGGGATGGGCGGATACCTATACGTCTGTGGCTCGATCTCAGTCTTTGACTCGGTAATGGCCGGAATCCGGAAAGCCATTTACAACCATCGAACATCTAGTATGGAATCAACCGATGTTATTCTTGACACAGCTTTTGCTGAACGACGTTTCATGCTAGACATCTTCATGTCGCCGAAACCTCTACCGTGTAATACACCTACTATTTCACTCTCTGAGTTAGCACTTCACACTGGCCACCAGCCAAACAGCCGCATATACATAGCAGTACATGGCAGTGTATACGACGTCACCGACTTCTGCCCAATGCACCCTGGAGGTACAAGTATCATAAAATCAAACGCTGGTGTAGATTGCACTAAGTCATTTGACCTTCTCGCCCACACCAATAATCCAGAAGTTTCAAGTCTCTTGAATAAATACTTCCTCGGACACCTCACACCAAAGCCCGACTTTCATAAGTCGGGCGAGATCAGCATGCTCTATGACCTATGGTCAGACTATCTTAAAACCTCAGTTGAGACCCTCGTGGCTCACCAATTTGAAGTTCACGAGTTCATGGGTTCATCAAAGCTCTGGTTCCAAGGAAGCCTGTTCAATATCGGTGGCGTGCGAAGATTTTACCATCACCAGTCGAGACTACTCCAAAACGGATTCTCGGCACTCTTTGGTGCTAAGATGCAAGAGCTGTACCTCAAGCTCTCCTTCACTCTTGCTAACCATGCGGGCCATCTCGCTTCCAATCGTCTTCCGGATGTTCTTGGTATTGTCGCTCGCGCAAAGAGTTCGCCGGACGCAATCGCTACTTCAAATGAAGTCTCTGAATTAGGCCAATTCACATGCGACAGTGAAGCTGCGCGGTTCCATGAAAAGGGCATCTTGGCTTATGCAAAGACGTCTGTGCAGCTAAATATGGAACTCTTAGAAGGCATTCGAGAGGAAGCCTGCCGAGGTATGGACACATTTGATACGCTCATGGGTCTAGATGTCCAAGGAGATACTCAGCGGCTTACTGCATTATCTGCATATTTATTGCAACTCATAGAACGTATGGCTGTTAGATTGGAAGGCTACTATGCTAAGCTTGCACAGCATTCTGTCTATCGCCCAGAAATGGAGCAGAACCCTGCGAGAACGAGATGGAATTTAGTACGACGCAAAGTTCGAGATGGTAGCTTCTTTGTCCTAACACAAGATGTTTCTGTCACTGCAGAAGAAAGTTACACCCCTCAGCGTAGAAAAGAAGCTATTGACTTCGACCAAGTCATCAGCCAGATTCAACAGAACATCAAAAATATACCTACACCAAGGCGCCAACCTCTGGAACTCACTGAGCAGCATCTCGCAAGAGGACAAGCTACTGAAAGCAATGTGTCAAGCTATGAGTCTTACGAAAGTAGCAATGCAATGAAGAGAATGTCTAGCTTCATGAGCACCAACATGCGAGCCATTCGGCGACTGAGCAAGATGCCTGCAGCAGGAGTCAATTATGAGCAGCTCAAGAATACTTATCGTCCGCCAACACCACATCCACATCCGAAACAACTTCCTACACCCCCCACAAGTCGCAAGTCAAGTCTTTCGTCTAATAGTCCGCAGAATATGGATAGCTTCGCATTTCTTCCACAAATTAGTGGCCTTAACGTACGTGAGCGTGCAGGCTCAGTGGTGAGCGACTCCTCAACGAATCGTTCTCGCCAGCAAAGCAGTACTCCATCAAGTAATTTGGGTCGTTTGCCAATGCCTCCTAGAACAACCCCGCTTCCGCCGCCGTCATCTGCACTTCCTCCTATCCCAACATCTACGGCTCTTCCATCAGTTTTTAATAACATGAATCGCCGAAAGAAATCCGATGCTCTACCACCATCTCCTGCAAGCTCGTCGGATGAAAGATTGCAAAGGCCAAGAAGGATGCATCGTTCTAACGGTTCTATCAGCTCTGTTGCTTCCTCTGGTGCTAGTAGTTCGGCTAGTGCTCACTCTAGAGCTCAGTCTGCAACCCGGAATTTGAGGACTTTGATGCTTCCAGAGATGAGGGTTGCACCGACGGCTGGACATAATTAGTATAGCATTAAGGTAAAGAGAAGAGTGTATTTATTTAGTATTTGCTGGGGTGCAGGAGTTGATTAAGATGTTTATGACGATACCAATGGGGTTCAGCAAAGCCAAAAATGGATATCATAGTTCTATTCCCAATTTATCTTGTAGTTAACCAAGCCGCAGATTTTAAGAATGGTGCTATTGCTATCGCTATCGATACCTTTTTGTCTTGCCCCAAGATAGCTCAGTGTCGCGTATTCTATTATCTTTATCGTATTCATCGTATAAATCAGGCCAAAATATCCTTTATCATTAGGATTTAGAACTTATGTAATTACATTATGTAGATTGTCAACGGCTACCCAACAAAATAGGAAATGCTAGAGGTAGACTTGCCCTTGCTTCACAAGCATACCAACAAAGCCAATGGAGAATCCTCTTGTTATCTGACACTGATACTGATGCAGGGATTTGATATGAGAACAGATTGAAAGGTCCGGTATTTTCCCTCGTGAAATACAAATCTTGATACCGAGGTTTATCTATAGTCGCTTGGACTGTTACGAACGAAACCGAGGGGGGGGGAGTGTTTTGATGCTGGAATTCCGTGAAGCCACCATTCCGAAAAGGGCTCGTTTCTCTCAAGCGATCAGCCTGATTCGGAATAGCGTAGATACTATCTCAAGACTATTTCGAGATGTATTTCCAGTGCCTCCAACCCAGCAATCTAGACTTGGTGACGATAAGATATTGATATTGCTCGTATTTTTGACTTTCTTATCTTGGTTGTGCAGTGTACACCCTCGAAATGAATGCCATACCATAAACAGGCATGAGTTCCCTTGGCCGTTCGTGCCCGAATTTGGTTTGATTTTGATAGCCAGATATGGGGTTTCAGAGTGCATCGAATTTGGCCAGGAACATGCTGCTGAATTGGGCAAAATGTTATAAACTACCAGAAAACTCTGATTATGATGAGGTTACTATAAAATACAGGCAATGACTGACTGTAAATGCGCTAAACCGCAGCAGAAATCTCAATTATGTCAGACCAATCCGAAGTACGGCTTATGCCAGGCGTTTACGTTGCTACTCTGACCTTCTTCGACGAAAATAGCAAGCTAGATTTGCCAAGTTTGGCCCGCCACATCTCTCGCCTCGCTAAGGCTGGATTATCTGGATTTGTTACGCTTGGGTCCAATGGCGAAGCTGCTCACCTAACTGTAGACGAGAGAAAGTTGGTGACGAGGACGACCAGGGATACACTCACGGCAGACGGATATGGCCACTTACCAGTTATCGTGGGATCATCCGCCCAATCGGTTTATGAGACCGTTCAACTATGCCATGATGCTGCAGAAGCAGGAGGATCTCATGTGCTTGTTCTCCCCCCTTGTTATTACAAGGATGCAATGACCCCAGAAGCGATCTTTGATTTTTACATGCACGTGGCTAAGGCTTCACCACTGCCTGTTATCTTATACAGCTTCCCCGCCGTTGTTGCTGGTCTCAACATGAGCTCAGAGCTGCTTAACAAGATTTCGCAACATCCTAATGTCGTAGGCACTAAATTCACCTGTGGTGATACTGGAAAACTAGCACGAGTAGCCAGAGCCATGAATACTGTTAAGCCAGGCCAAGAAAGTGGTTATTGGGCCGTTGGAGGCCTTGCCGACTTTATCCTTCAAGGCCTGGTAGCTGGAGGGTCTGGTGTCATTGCTGGAGGAGCAAACCTGACGCCCAAAACTTGTGTAAAGATCTATCAATTATTCGAGCAAAGGAAGTTCAAGGAGGCAATGGAGGTACAGTCAGTCCTCTCAGATGGTGATTGGGTTCACACAGCAGCTGGAATTGGAGGCACGAAGGCGCTTTTGCAAAACTTCTTTGGCTATGGTGGCGCCCCGCGCTTGCCTCTGGTACTTCCAGCGGCTGCGACAGTAGAAACTCTCGGAAATAATATGGCAGAACTCATTAATTTGGAGAATTCGCTTTAGAAACAACAATATAGTCTTATGAATTGAAATAGGTCTATTAAAATTAAACCGCTTATAGCCACTACCATAAACCAGTCTTTTTCTTATCTGTTGATGTTGAAATCCAATTAATAGTGGTGATAGGGACCAGCGTCTTGTATCTCAGGGCAAGTGATCTCAAGATCTTTAGTCTGCTCCTTTACCCATTCACTTATCTCATCTTTGATCCCATTAGCGGACGTGTTCTATTAGCTATATCCTTCTTCAGTGCTAATGATCTCTTAGAAATAACATGCAACGGATAAGTTCTTCATTAAACGTACCTCGAGTCGACGTCTCTTGCTAGTAATGCATTTTTATACATGATTTAGCACCAAAAGCCCCTAGCACGAGAATGCAACCACCATATGTCATCACAGCTGAACCAATTCTACAGGCCCTAGGACTTTCACAATTGAGTCGTTTTCTTTCTTAAGATCAGTCTTACCTCTCTCCATGCCCTTTGGGCCTAGAGCATGCAAGCACAAATAAATGAGTGGTGCATCAACATGCCAGTAGCCCATCGAAGCTAGTTGTTTTTGAGCGCTTGGTGCCTCATCTGAAACTCTGGATGGGACCTTGAGGTTTATACTTCATGGAAGCACTTTATCAAAAAGCACCTTATCAGTAAGCTAATCCAATTGAACACTTACTTGTCTAATCTGGTAATCGAAGATAACTTACAAGTCAACACCAGTATTGCCTCAGAGCATGAGTTGATAACTAGTCGTATTATCATACCGTAAATTTCCAAATTTGTCACCATACTAGGCAGTCACAAATGTGACCTCACCATGTGCATATTAGTGGACCATAAATCTAAGTATCAGCATAAGTGCAATACCCGTCCACTGTTATATGCTCACTCTACATCATCTCCTGTCATTTGACTTTGCCCACAGAACCCACCACTATTTCTGATTTTAGAAACCACTTCAATTCTATAGTGCGACGGATGGTAAATCTCAGTTGCATGTGGTAGGACCTCCAAATCGAAACTCTCAAAGGCCAAGTATTGGTAATTTCGACTTTCCTAGAAGTGATTACTGCCGACTATAGAATGGATTGACATAGAAGTTGTCTCTTCGAGGACGATGGATGGCTTCATTTTTATCATTATTCTACTAACCATCCATGCGTGGTAACTACACGTCAACACTATTTAATAAACCACACACTAAAATGTGGTGATCAACGCTTTTCTTTTGCTTTCATGGACAAACATAAAACCAGGGCTTATGGTTCGCCTTTAGATTGAAGAAGTAGAGCGTAAAAGAGGACCAAAAATTTTATGCAGTAATCCAGTACGCATGATTTTTGTTGCCGTGAAATGAACCAGTCGTCTTCTTGGATTACTGTAGCCAAGACGAAACTATTTGTTGAAGTGACCTTGCGCTTATGTTGGAAAGGCCGAGAGCGTGATATAATCCCTGTAGAAGTTTATAAGAGCCTCAAATCGTTTGCCTATTTATATCCGCACGACAAATATTCAACCCATTATGCTTTTTTCTGGCTTTACTCTGGCATTAATCAGATATCTAAAGTCTTTCTGTTGATACTAAGACGTTCAAGCGCTAGAAATATGAGGTCTATCCCCTACAAGGTTGGCTTCGCCTTCTCTTCTCTTCTGTCAAGTACAGTTGCCGAGTACGCTGAATTTGACTACTCCAACGAGGCTGGTGTCCCGGGTGGATTTAGCAATGTCTCCCTCAATGAATCTATTCTTCATCCGTTAAAATACGAGTCTTGGTATCGCGATTTCTCAGCAGATCTGGATCTTATTTCTACGAGCATTTGCAATCTCAGCCTTGCCGCCTATCGTGGGGATCCAACCGCCCGTGAAACACTGGGTCCAGTACGAGATTATTGCTGGACACATGCGGACTGTCTACTTTCCACCATTTCTGAGCGTATTAAAGCTTCATTTGGCGGCACAAGTATCCTACTTGGGTTGGCGCCCACAACTCTCTCAGTTCTCGGGCCATCGGTTGCAGAGATGGCACTGCTTTCCCTTCATCGCCCTATTCTCAGTTTTCTCCTTTCATTGGGAGCGCCGGCTGTCTTCCCTGGTCGGTTCCTCCTTTGGGATGACCCCCTACGAGCAAATGAGCCCTCTACTGGTGCCTTCATCATTCGTCCCTTCTCAAAGAAGTGGGCAATTTTTGTCTCGATCATCCAGTATCTTGTTGCGGCCACTTGTTGCGGAAATATATTACACGCCACATATGCGATCGGTCTCCGGTCTATTGTGTCTTGGGATTGTAGAACCAGCTACTGGCCGCTGTTATGGGTAATCGTTTCGCAGGCCATCCACATCGCCTCCATCGCGTCACTGCGTGCTGCTATACAACGCAAGAAGGAGGTTACCACTCCTGGAAGTCACCAAAACACTACTGAACCAGTTTATGAAGGTGAAAACTCAGAATTACGGGCGTAAAGGCAGTGATATATAACGAGGTTACACCTTCGGCAAACATTGAGTGGCAGGTATCTGACTTGTATGATGTTAGGATTGGACCCGTAGCTGTAGTGCTTCAGTATACAGGAGCTTTCATAGCAGTGTGTCACTTGATATTTGGGACGCTGTTATTTTCAAGCTTGCAGTTCATTGGGGTGGGTGATGTAGTGGTTCTAATCATGAGGATGATCGCAAGCGCAACATTTTGCAGAATTGTGCTTCAATTCGAGATGGGTGGAATGATAAGAGTGGATGAAAGGAGAGTCTATAAGTGTATTGTGCAGGCAGAGCAAGCAGATGAATAAGAATGGACGCTTGGACAAGGTGACATATTGTAACTCAAATTGTTGTCGCTGTAAGATTCAGAATTATTCTCGGTTTTCTACTATCATTAGGGGTGCCTTCTCCGTGCTCTGGTCGATTTCCTCTTTGGGATGACCTCTTACCAGCAAATGAGTCTTCTGCAATTTTTATCTATATCATAACTTAGATGTCACAGACCATCCCTCAAGACTGGATGGTAAGCAGTATAAGCTGTATAGATGAGGATTAGTCTTACGATCACGTGAACTGCACCCAACACCACGTTTCTTGAAATTTGTTAATGAATGACAGATGTCTGCGTTGAGGCTTGTCTCAGCAGTAGTTGTCTTGCTAGCCGCAATGTTTCGTGCTCTTGAGATTCTTGGACTCTTCCCTTCCAAAACAGCGGCGTCGTCCACTCCCCATACTACGGCCGTTGTTGCGCACCCAGTTGTTACGGATCTGACTGTCGTCTTCTCTCCGACAGCTTATCCCTCCACCGAACTAAACTCGCGAAGAATTTGGCATCGCAACCCTAAGGAGCTCTACCTACATATGTCACCTCAGAAGAGTGCATGGTTGTATATAGAGCTAGCGAATGAGAAAGAGCTTGCAGCTGAGGATCTGGTGGTCATAGATATCAGTGTCGGCAAGCCGCCTCCCAACCCTAGCTCAAGTCAATCATGGGATAGTCGAGGTGGCGGAATCTGGGTGCTGAGAAGCAAGTTCTCAGGCAACATTGACCAGGCTGTGACAGAGGTGGACGTTCTCTTTGGTATAGATGCTGTTGACCCACGACCACAATGGGCTCTTATGCGACCATCGCTCCAACTTCACGCTCAGCCAGAGGTACCGGTTGCAAGACTTAGCGTACTCCACAGTAGGTCGAAGCCACTAGATGCTCAGGCATCTTTGAGATTTAGGGAAGATGGCAAATTCAAAATTGTCCAGATCTCTGACACGCATATGGTCACTGGTGTTGGGGTATGCAAAGATGCCATTGATGCTCATGGGAATTATCTACCAGAGAGCGAGGCTGACCCACTTACGGTGGAATTCATTGGAAAGGTCTTGGATATCGAGAAACCAGACCTTGTGATTCTTACTGGAGACCAGTTACATCACGACATCCCCGATAGCCAGACTGCCCTTTTCAAGGTGGTTGCTCCTGTTATCGAGCGTTCAATCCCATTCGCAGCCGTCTTTGGTAATCATGATGATGAGGGCGACTACGCATTATCGCGTGAGTACTTTCATAAGGTAGAGCTAGCGATCGACACTCAAGATTGTCTCATTCTCGCAAATGGTGTAGACTGTTTTGCTCTACAATATAGTTATACATTTTTAACAAGGCTTTGTGCATAATATCTGTCTATTTTTGCTGACTAGATGACAGGCACGGCACAGATGTCAATTCTTCAGAGTCTGCCTTTTAGCCTCTGCGAGTCAGGCCCAGAGCAGGTCGATGGCATAGGCAACTTTTACCTTCAGGTCCTAGCTCCCGCCCCGTCACAGCTCCCATTAGCGACCTTATATTTCCTGGATTCGCACGGCCAAATACCGAGAAAGATAATGAATTCAGGCTATGATTATATCAAGCGAAGCCAAATTAACTGGTTCACGAAAACTTCCCAGGAGTTACGAAGCGCGCGTAAGAAGTACAATAACGATAACCGCTTTCATTTATCTCTAGCTTTTCTACATATCCCTCTTCCCGAGTTTGGAGACCGTCGTCTTCGTATACACAATGGCCACCGGAGGGAACCGACTGAGGGCCCCAGTTACAATTCCCATCTCTATAATGCTTTGGCTGATGAAGGTATATCAGCATTAAGCTGCGGGCATGATCACATGAATGACTTTTGTGCTCTGCTGCCACAACAAACGCAGCAGGATGGCGATAAAACCCCTCACCCTGGCCCCTGGCTATGCTATACCGGTGGCAGTGGGTTTGGGGGATATTGTTCGTATGACGGGGTGCGAATTTACCGACGAATGCGGGGTTGGCAACTTGGGGATGACGGGAGCTTGACGACTTGGAAGCGGGTCCAATATGCCATAAATAGAGTTGATGAGCTGGTGCTAGTAGAAAGTCGGAATTAAATCATAACCTATGACATAATGGGTATGGGTAGTGGTATTGGTATTGATGCTAGTGCTAATATTGCCAGTGCTAATGTCAATTTACAGCTTTGAATGTCGTCAAAGTATGATATATTTGATGGCGTTGCAATGTATTGTGACAGTTGGCTCTTGGATTTTGTTTCAACGGAAATAACATTACTGAAAGGATAAGTTGCTAACAAATCACTGCCTTCTCATCAAGAACTGTATCTCGTCACCATTGGAGTGTTGTTTCCTTATACACGGTCTCTCCAGGCAATCCTTTGATCCCTTGTAAGCAACCTACTAAAACCGATCTCGAAGTCTCCTGGACTTGCATCTTGGTTATATTTGCAACAACATCCTCTGACACATATTCTTCGTCAGTGAGCCCCTCTTCCTCAATCTCAGCCATCCACTGCGTTATCTTTCCTACCATAGCTGCGTTCCATACCATCTCCCGCTTCACTATCCTTGAAAACAGACCTATAACTTCTTGCCGTAAAGCACGATGTCGATAGTTCCATCCCACAACGGCTAGGGGTAAGACGAGACACATATCCATAGAGAAAGATGACTCAGACACCACTGGCGCCAACTTCAACAAATATTTCCCCAATTGTACCATTTTCTGCAGCTCTTTCGTATATCGTCGATAATAGAATTCTTTGCTAGGCGATCCAGATGCACACCAGAGAAGGCAGGCATAACCTTGCATGCGAAGGAGTGTAGCTCCTTCAAATAAGTGTCTCCCTTGTGGGCTCTTGGCTTTCTTATATAATGGTTCGAATGCCTCGTTCCATTCTTGAACCTTAGATAAAATGCTACCAAGTTGTGAAATCGCTGGGCTAGTACAGCAAGAGTTGAGGCCAATAATATTGGGAACGGTCGTATCCCAATTCTCGCTGGTATCGCTTGTTAGAGAGTGTCGCAGATGTATCCCGCGTAACATATTGGTGCTGAGCATGATGCCAGCTTGCTGAAGACTTGTGAACTCAACTGGCATTTTCTTGACTACCTCGTCACAAGCTTGCATCCTCTCTAGATGTAACGTTGCGCCACGTTTATCTCCCCATGCACATGCCTGGATCTCGAGCAGTCGGAAGGATGCGACAAATTCCTCATCAATTTTGCAGACGCTTTGGATCCGATCTTCCTGACTTTTCAAACATTCCTCCATGATCTCAATTCCAGCAAAGATTTGCGATAGAGCAGTCTCATTGTAACCATGATAGGACTCGAAGCATGCGAAAAGAATGCAGGAGATTAATTTGGTCCTCACATTGCAAGTGTTCGCGATAACAGACTTTCTCAGTCCCACAATGGCCTTGTGATATTCGCAGTAGGCAAATTCTCGACGTTCTCTGTCAAGTTTGCCGTCGCTTCTTGGTACCCTGAAAATCAACGCACCAATAGCTGTGGCAGCATGTCGAACGCTTGGTTCCACTTCCGAGGCTTGCAGCACCACCCGAGTCCAAAACTCAGAAGCTCGCACTCCGGTAAGCAGGGTAACTGCTTCGTATCTGAAGCGTTGGAAGTAGCTATATTGCTGGTTATCTTTGAAAAGACTTGTGGCTGGTGTCCGGCAGAGAGGTTGGAGTTTTGGCAGGAGGCTCCGAGATGTTACAGATTGAGGGTGCAAATGAGGTGTCTTGGATGGAGTTGCCTGGGATGACATATAGCCACCGCACTTTATGCGACTCTTGAGGCAACGAGTACATGCTGGCTTTCCTTCGTCACACTTAAGCCTCCGGGTTCTATAGTCGCCATTAGCTCAACAGCTGCTCAACCTCGGCGCTTCAAGTCGGTATTAGCCGCAAAATTATCTGACATACTTGCAAGACATGCAACCCGTTCGGACCCTGCCACCACTGCATCTTTTCCTTGTGCTAACTGCCACGGGGTCCTCCATCACAATACTTGGGCCAAGCTCTGGGTCTAATCAAATCACGAACAGAAGTAGAGGTTTGAGGGTCAACTCATAGCCGCAAAATGGAATGAATGTGTGGGGATTGGCTGGTCCTGTTTATTGACCATGCCAACCATTAGACTTGTTGGACAAATTATATTTAGTAACAAGGCCATCGACTGTGCCGTTTTGCCCCGCCTGAAATGGAGCTCACTCATCTCGATTAGTTTTAGTTGATTTAGACCCTGGAATAATCAGGGGCTACGTCGCTATGAACGTGCAGGAATACATGGTGGACTAAAGTGTCAATCTATGATGTTTATTGTACTATGCTTTGGATCTTGTTACAGTCAATTGCCCCTGCAGCTCAACTGGCATGCGTGACTTATTGCGTTGCATTCTCTCTTGCACGGTTAAATATTTCTTTTGAATACTTGTTGGTTTATTTCAAGTACGTAAAGAATCGACTGGTATGCTAAATAGGTATAAATTGGGTTCATAATGTGTATTGAAGAGAGTGTAAGGCAGAGAGGTATAAATACCCGTCTCGCTAAGAACACCATAACATGTGACTAGGTCTCGTGATTGACCTGTAAATTTCATTCCGACAATACTCTTGATATTCGTATAAGTAACTAGATTTTTTTGTTTAATTGCGTCCTATTAGACTAACTTATACGCACCCATATGCGAAGAAGGTAGAAACCTTTTCGGCCGATGACTTTTGGTCGGTAACTTTTCGGCCGATGCCTTTTCGGCAAATGTGCTTAAGCAGTCTTTTTCTGCAACCGCTCAACCTTTCAACCATGATCACCGGGTTAGTTTCTATATCAGTGAATCCTTTCCGCCGAAAATAAAGGCGTCATGAAATGGTACTATCATGGGGCTGGGGGGCGTAGTTTTCTTCTCCCAACTCGGATTGCATCTCGTATCCCACATCATATAAGAGTCTTTGAGAGGCCCATCTATGCTTGCGTGCACCGTATACAGCTGGAAGAATCTATCATTATGGTTAACGTTGGAATTGCCGGTGGGTCCGGTGTCGTTGGGCAGACTATAGTTGAGTTGATGAAGGGCCACCCATATCACGCTATTGTCCTTTCCCGAAAAGTTTTAAGCGGTTCTCGTTGAATTTACATTTCTGACTATGTGCAGGAGCCGATAAAGAGTGACCTTAAGGCGGAACTCACTATTCAGGTTGATTACAGCAATATCGAATCTTTGAAAGCGATATTGGAAAATTATAAGATTCATACGGTCATTTCAACCTTTGGAGTCAATAGCAATTCCCTAGGCAAGTCACAGTTGAACTTGATTAAGGCAGCTGCAGCATCGTCAGAACAAAGCGTTTCGTTCCCAGTGGATTCGCCATTCCGTATCCTAAAGAGTTAGTTCTGGTTGATCTAGTCTAAAGCCACAATAATAGAGCTAACTGACATTCATAGGTCTATAAAGATGCTTCCTGAACTTAAGGATTATTTTGGTGCCATCCAAGAGCTGAAAAAGACAGATCTTCAGTGGACAGTTTTCGTCAATGGAATTTTCCTTGACTACTTCGCTATGCCTCATCTAAAGTCATATTTAAAACCTAACACGTTTGTCATTGATATAGTGAATAAAACCGCCGCTATTCCTGGGACTGGGAATCAACCTGTCACTTTCACATACACCTATGATGTGGCCAAATTCATCATTGCAGCGCTAGACCTAAAAGAATGGCCAGAAGAAAGCCGTATTATTGGTGACTGTTTAACCTGGAATGAATTTGTTGGATTAGCACAAGAAGCTTGTAGTAAGTGTTCAAGGAGACCAGTTACAATATAATACTAAAAATATGAAACAGACTCTGAATTTACAGTGTATTATGACAAGGAAGAGAAACTGAAGAAGTTCCAAATAACCGAACTTCCAAGTCACTTGGCTCTTTACTCGAAATTCCCTAAAGAGAGATTTCAATGGTTCATGTCAATATTCGAATTGTTCACAACATCCGAAATCAGCAACTTAGCCTCCGAAGGATCTTTAAATGAGACATTTCCTAATATTGAGCCACTGACTGTGAGGGAATTGCTAAATAAGTACTGGAAATGAGTAGTGTTCGGGTAGAGTCACATGACTACTCCTCTTGTATGGCTGGAAGTGCGAGTTGTACCTGCAGTAAAGGACAAAAGGTTTTGGAGGCGGGATCATTTGATGGCTATAGGTAATTGGCAACAAAAAGCTAGAAAAGCAGCACCTCATATTGTTGATTAATCGTCTGTTATCTTAGTACTGATCTTAGCATGTCTTAACTTCATTCGCCTTATAAAATTATGTGAATATCCAAAAAGTCTGTCCCACTGCTTTCTACTTAATCCAATTCTACTATCTAGAACCATTATCATATTGTGGTGGGGAAAGTCCCATCGGAGCACAGAGAGTTGCAGGACGTGGAACAGAGGGTAGTTCAGTAGCAGCACTATATTTCGCAGTTATCGTCAAATGCTGGGCTGGTTAAAAAGGTATGCAAATTGTTGTTTTTCTATAGTACAGCCCAGGTGCATTTATATATGCATGATCCTCGTGACAGAATAGAGTTGAAATCAGGTGACAGCAAGTAACCCCGTCACAATATTACATGTTTTCATCTTTCTAGGCTTCATTGGCAGGAACACAAATGGCTCGTCTGGCTATTTTTACCATAGATACAGCTTTCCAGAAATGAATTGCTTTTGCATAAAAGTCTCCAGGACTTGATGTCTATAGCGATACTAGTACTTTCTATCTATTTTACAAATGTTCGTAAGCAAATAAGCCACCAAAATACACCTTGAGGCCCCCGAAGTAGGGCGGCAGCAAAAGACGGCACGGGATATGGTTCATCAAAGGCTAACCAATCATCGAAATGCTAATTTGACGTCAGATTTGGTCAGATTGAGCAATTCGACAAAAGAGGGTTTGATTATTGATCCAACCGAACATATGCCATCTCTGGCCCCTCGCACGCAATCTCGCATCCCTTATCATAGCCAGCATCTAGTGAACCTCACCCTTCAGTGATACCACCAAGTTACCTATACCTATATCCCCAAATGTGTTTTGTCTCACAGTTCCATCACCTGCCAGATAATCATGTGTCATGTTGGACTCTTTTATAATAATCTGAGCTGCCACTACCTTTTCCTCTTTCTTCTGCTCCATACAACGTTCTTGCAGCGAATGTAGTCTGGTACACCATAGTGCGCCCTAAATTCTATCATTCTATTGGCGACCCCTCCTGGACTTATCAAGATGGTGTCTTCATCGTCCCGACCCGTAGATCAGGAGCCGCTGCTTCAACGCTCTCACTCCTCGACTGCTGATAGCACAGAAAGCTACAACAGCATATCCAAATCTCGAAATAATGATGAGGAGTTATCCCTTAGCAACAGTAATGGCAACCATCTCGACCGCTCAATTGAAAACGATGTCCTTCTCAGGCATTTGCCGATACTGCTGCTCTCACGACACCCGTGACTTTTGGAATCAAAGCGGCTGGGTCAGACAACACGATTCTCCTCACCGTAGAAAACAGCAAAGGCTTTATCACGACGGGCAGCTACAAGAAGGCCGTGTTCACGCTATCTGCCTTGCCAGAGCAATGGGAGGAGTTCTTCAAGCCAGTTCCGGTAGCACCTTACCAGAGCTATTGGGGAATGTTCGGAATGAACATCAAACAGAAGGGTATCGAGATCCTTGGTGATATGGAATCATATAACAAGTTCACACACTTCTGGAGACGAGCCCTCGAAGTCTTGCACGAAGCCCATTGTGGTCCAATGGATGAAGATATCCAGGCCGAGGAGGAGGAAGATTTCATCATTGGCCGGTACACCTACATTACCGCCCCAGTGTGGGGAAGATGTAAGGTATTTTACGAACAGAGTGGCCATGGAAAGCAAGAAATTGTCTTTCTCCACACAGCTGGTTCTGACAGTCGCCAATATCACGGCGTCATGAATAATATCGAGATGCGAGAGAAGTGCAATATGATTGCATTTGATCTCCCGGGCCATGGGCGCAGTTTCCCGTCCACGAGCTATTTCCCCGGTGCCCATACCAACACTGAAGAGAGTTATATTGGCGCCATTACAGCGATAGTAAAAGCACTGAAGTTGGATAAACCTATCATTTGCGGTGCTTCAATGGCAGGCCAGGTCTGTCTAGCTGTTGCGATCAGGGCTGATGAGGTTGGTGCTGGTGGTACCATTCCCCTCCAAGGGTAAGATCAACTTTTTTGGTATCTTGTTGATATACTAATGTTAACTACAGTTGTGATTACCTTACAATGGATCGTCAGTTCCATGATAGATCTCCATTCATCAATCAGTCGCTATTCAATCCCGAATGGATTTACGGAGTATGTTGGCAGCCGGACCCACATGGCTAATACTGACGGAAATTCACAGATGATGTGTCCAACGGCACCCCTCGTAAATAAACAGTTGATCTGGCATCTGTACAGTTCCCAAGCATATGGGATCTTCCACGGAGACCTTGACTTTTACTTCGGCGGCTGGGATGGACGTTCGCGCATGTCTCAGATTGACACCAAAAAGTGCCCGGTCTACATGCTGACCGGCGAGTACGACTGGAGCAACACACCTGCCATGTCACAGGCTACTTGTGACAAAATTAAAGGTGGCAAGCACAAATCTATGCCAGAGTTGGGCCACTTCCCCGCAACTGAGAACCCTGCAAAGTTTGTGCCGCATCTGCTGGAGGCAATTGAGCATATCCAGATTACTAGGGAATAGTTCGGGGATTGCTCTCTGTAATTCTTACTGCTTTCCATTGTATCAATTTGATTTCTACCTCATTAATTAGAATGGTACTTACTCAGCTTAATTCATGTTGGTGGGAGCCTAGTTAAAGGAAGGAAACCGACCCTTTAGAGGCTTTCTGGTGATCTGCTTCACCAACTAATGCGTACCCTCTATACCTTCAGTTTTCATAACTACCATCTAATAAAAGCATCAACAACCTCATCTTCTCGCCCCATCTTTATAGAATCCACCACGAAATATACATTGAATCTCGGATATATCGCCCATGTGTCGACACAACTAAACACCGGAATGAGAATTCCTTCATATCCACTTCATTATCCAGTCATGTCTATCAATTCTATCAATTATGCACATAATTTTCACTGAAGAACTTCCAAGAAACAATTCCATAGCCCAGGTAGGGTCTTGGCTGATGTGATAGTAGTAAGCTACTGACCTTTGATGTAATTGCCTCGTTCGTCCTATCGTAAATGTCGCTCACATGGGTGCGTAGACCTTCCACAGCAGTCATTGGAACTACCACAATTCTCTTACAAAAATTTTGCTCTTAGAATCCATATGATAGACTAGTATATGGTCCTCTAGGAAGGGATTTGGTACCGCTTAAGGCGGGATGTATCCGCTTTGAAGAGTTTAACGCAAAATAGCCGGGCTCAGCAGGTGGATAGGCGGAGTTACATACCGCCCGGCGTCTCTAGAAGTGGCATAGTGCTACATCTGTTCCATGCCCGACCGAACGTCTATGGTACAACAGGCTTAGCCTACACTCGAATAATAGATGGTACGGAGTTTACAAGAATCATAATACAATCCACCAGGTTTATGTACATGGGCAGCGAATCACCTTGCTCTATTTTGTAATCTAACATGTGCTGTGGAAGCACTTTCATAGTTGATGTTCTTGCATTGTTCTAGAAGATCCTCGTTGCTCAGGCACGCGCCGGCATAGTAATTAGTCATGAATGGAAGTATTGGAAACATGGTTAGCAATTCGCTGGCCAGTGTGAAGAAAACTCTTTAGAAAATATTCTAACATCTAAAATGGCATTGCTTGCTTAAGTGCTCGTCCTCCTATATCCATCTATGGCACTGTGGCTACATTACGTTATAGAAGATGGAGTGGTGGCAGGATGACAGGACTGAGGATCTAAGGATAACCCAACATTGCAGACTGGAACAGAAGACTCAATGGATTGTGATGCCAGGTATTCCAATTCGATTCAATAGTAGGACTACGCACTATTGTGTTTTTCTCTTTTCATAATATTCACATGAGACTCAGGTGCGTCCTCCACAGCCCACGGGGTTTGATACTTCATGATCTCTTCTCGGAGTATTGACTCAAATCCTTGATTTTCTTTTTTAGGAATTCATCCGTGTCGGGCGCTGAAGAATCATAATATAGAGTGGCCCGCCCATACGCCTGCGCTGCGGAGTAATTCCACGTCGGCACGACCTTGCCTGTCTTTGGTTTTGTCGCGACGTAGAATTTCGGGGTAACATAGTGGTTTACAGGCCCATTGAATAGAATCATGACTTCATCCGGGAGGCGTCGCGAATGGATTTCATCCTTGTCGTTCGATCTGTTCACAATGTTTGGACGATTTAATTTATCGACCATAGCCTTGGTGTGCGGGTTCGCCCGAGCCATGTGGCCTCTTAATTACCGAGCTCGCTCTCGCTATCTTTGTTTACAAGATCAAGGAGGAACGGTATGTGGCTGCATTGTAGCACAGGATAGGTTTGTGATGTTATGGCGGTCGTCAGGATCCCAAGCGGGTTTTGGCATATGAATTGGCGGAGAGTGGGAATGTGACGCTCGGCGTGGACAGCGCGGAGATACATCGTGGAATACTCCTAAAGGGTGTTGATTGCAAAGGTGGTTAAGTGGCTTAGAAATAGAAACAAAATTTGTGGTGGAATAAGTCGACCTAATTGCAGATTTTAAAAAACATATCCAACCAAATTACACTTCACTACGGGTTGTACTAGCCACAATCATATGAGCCAGTCGGCGGTTTACTATAAACGCTCAGTCCCTCCGCCCACAGCTCAGTAGCTCTAATAAAGGCTCTGCGGCTTCTTTCCATAGAGATACAGTGGAACGTGCCGTGGGCCGCGGAAAACGTTCGCCAGCGCGAAGAGCGGTTTCTGGCGGCCTGCCTTCGCCCGACAAAGTTTGAATTCTACCGACAGGCAGCTAGAATCTTGGTATGCCTCTTTACCCGAGACTATTAGATTCGATCTAGCAGTTGTCGAGGGTGGTGATACTGGAGAGATGCTGCCACTACAGCATAAACCTCGATATTTCTCATGCAAGCCGATCATATTTCGACCGTTTCTATTACTTGCCACATCACTACCGAGACAATGAACTACCATGATCTCTACTTCATTACTCGCACACTTGTCCAACAAGCTGTCGAACATTAGTTTATTCTGAGCAAGAAATACTCAGTGGTACATCTCCGTACACATGGATTGATATACAATCATAAGTTCTATATTGGCAATAACCCTAGTAGAAACTCTTGCTACAAAACCCAAGCCACTGCCTTTCTGACTTCAGGCAGGTTTCGTGCTGCAATTCTTCTCTTGAAAATTGCCTCGCTATGTCCAAAGTTCGAACTTATGGTCACAGATAAAACGATTGCAGCTTGCGGGTATACGTAGCATTCGAAAATGGTCCTTACCAGGCTCGAGTGTTGAGTTTTTTATCTGGATCAATATGGACATTCGCAAGAAGCAGCTTATCTCAGCCTGCGATATACATATGAGAGAAGACGGTATTTTATTACTGGCCTGGCCCTTCGCCACTTATGTATCGCGACCCAATATTATCTAAAAGCCATATTAAGCCCATTGTTTCTCAACCTTATCTTGAATTTCCTTAGGATAGTTATCACGGAATGAAGCCTCTTTCAATACTATTTCATGCGAAAATTCGCCAGGAAACAGGCAACACCGCACCACCTTGAAATGATTCTGGCCAACTTTCACTCCATGAGACACATATGGAATCAAAGAGATATTTAGATATTCATCAAAGAAAAACTCATTAGCTCGTGGTTGACAACGTGTGTCATTGGCCCAGATCACATCCTTGAGGTTAGTCGGGTCAATATCGTCTCCTACCAAGTATATAATAGGGATGTAAAACCCAGGCTTTGAGCCAAAAACAGTATGGCCAATCTTGTTACTGAATTCTTCCATATTTGTGTTTAAGACGCATCTTGTTATGAGCAATGGGCGGAAGAGACCTTGAAATATGAAACGGACTATAAAGGGCCCAATGTTCGCGCCCTAACCGATCACGTTTATAGCAACTATGATATAGCTGCACCAATTGTTAGTGGCTCATTCCGAGTGGATGGCATGGTTATTGTGCCTTGCAGTATGAAAACTCTCGCCGCCATCAGTTCAGGTTACTGCGACGACCTTATCTCCCGTGCTGCGGACGTAGTCTTAAAAGAACGGCACCGGCTTGTCCTTGTTACACGAGAATGTCCTCTCAGCGGAATTCATCTGCAGAACATGCTATCTGCAACGCAGAATGGCGCAGTAATATTCCCACCAGTCCTGCCCTTCTATATTCGACCATCATCAGTAGATGACCTCGTGGACCATATAGTTGGAAGAGTGCTAGATTTGTTTGACTTAGACACGCAAGATTTTAGCTGGTGGGAGGGGTTCCAAAAAGAATAATTTCATGTTTTATAGACTTCTCAGTTCGGAAAGAAATTACTTGCGTTGGTTGGGTCGGTCAGCAGTGGAGCAGTAGCGCCGAGGACTTCATGATCGACCAGGGAGAAAATAGAGATCAAAATACATCTAAAATTCACCTTATATTTCATATAGTAAAATTTCACAGAACAGCGGGAAACGACAAAGAACTTACAACCTAATAAGTAACCATACCAATCTATAGTTTCTAACCTCCAGCTTTCCTAAATCTTATTGTGAATTTTTCAGAAATAGTACAAACCTTAATATGATGAACAATCAAGAGACAGACTTTGAATTGTGTTTGTAACTTGAAAAGCTTTCGATTATGACAGACTGTAAGATTACTTTAAGCACCCGACTGACGTCTGGAGTGCAACCAAAGCTTATCACATGACTATTTTGACTTTCACAATGTACATGTGACTGTATTACCTGACTACGCCATGTATGCATTATTACTATGGTACCACAATGACCATCTTTGGTTAAACTACCCCGCTTGTCTTTCCTGTTCCAGTCTCATGGATTTATTTAACAACTACACCATCGTTCACGTAAGTCATGTCACAAAAAACATGTTGTACACATCTGGCTGTGTAACGGAAGTAGTATGTAGAGCTGCCCCGTGCCCCGTGCCCGTGCCCCTCGAAGCGCCCAGTGTAAATCTTGCCAAGCCTTGTAGGCAAATACGCGAATGGGCTGAGAGGTAAAGAATGTATAGATAAAGTCTAAGTTGTGTAGGGCGGACTCAGTATGGTAATTTGAAGAGTACTTCTTTTACTGGGGCGGTCTGCCAGTCGGAACCAAAGCGTTACCTCGCGAGTGTCAAACAAGCTTTGCTTCCACTGATCTGCTGCGGGCGCCGAACATTCAGCTGAGCACTTGGCACATAGCTGAGTTGAAATAAGTTTGCGGAGTTAAATAGTAATAGTAATATTATTATTCACTCTTTCTGCCTCGTCAAGTTTAGATTCATGGCTGAATCAGATCTGCAAGCACATGATCCCCTAATTGTTTTCTTTTTTTTAGTTGACAAATAGCTCTTTTACCCTCCCCCCCCCCCTCAATCTTTTTAACAAAAGGCTTCCAGTTTCATCTTTCAAAATTTGATTGCAAGTAGAGATACCTTTACTGATTTGTTTTACTTATTTTACATATTCAATATCCATTATGTTTAGGTCGATCGAACTGACGGCCCTTTTCCTCCATTGTGCAAATTTAGCCACACTTGCACTCTCTGTACCTGTTCCAGCCGCCATTGACACTACATATTATTATCGCCTCACCAATGACTATACAGGAAACTTGATAGCCTTGGATGTCATTCCAGACGGCTCTGGTCTCCTTCAAATGAGTGAACTTGGCGATTATTCCGGTCAATTTTGGCATTTTGTAAAATTGGGTGGCCAGGAAAAATATGCGTTACGGACACTTTATCTTGGCGAAGGGTTCTCTCTCGATATAATCAACAACAACGGAGTTTTGAGCACTACACCCCATCTTGCGCCTACTGGCTACTATTCTGGTCAGTATTGGACCGCTACACCCTGGGGAGATGGATCGTACCAACTCACAAACGATTTCACGGGGACCGGGAAACATCTCGACATATACAGCGATACACACGAGCCAATGCTGGACGGTGATAATCATTCTGGCCAACACTGGAGGTTGGCAAAGATTAGGCCCATCTTTTAATATTGAAATATCATCTTTGGCTCGGGCAAATCATTCTATCTCGGTGGAAGTGATATTAACTATTCTATATATCCAAAGGCACGAAGAACAGTGAGAGTAGTGATATTTGTGCACTTTGATGACACACCAGCCCCTTCATCGGATGATCATGCATGGGAAAGGGAGCAGCATTTCACCGATAAATTACACAGGAAGTTGGATAGTTATTGATATTTTGTATGATCTTGAGTGACTTCGCATGGCATTGAAATACAAGGAGTCTCAGTTTATCAATGAAAACTCTTGGCATTAAATGTACTCTTAGTAACAGACCTAAATATTTCCTCGTCTACTGCTTTCATGGTTGCGTGCCCACCGAAGAATGGAGTTTTACACCCTTCAGTATGTGTGTCTGGCAAACCTGGGATAGGGACCACTCCCCATAGCGGCGAGATAAAATGTTCCATGGCCACTAGGGAAAACTCTGATCAATCCAGTGATACTGTGTGATTCATGGCGCGCACTTACAGTCGCAAACATCTGAAGTTGTCTTGAATGAAACACAATGAAGGCGGCTTAGCTCGCTAAAGATGGTTTCCTACGGATGAATGAGGAGTGATGAGCGCTTGTGCCTTTGAGCAGAGACCAAAAAGCGAATGACACGCACAGTCTTTGCGGGTGAAATGCCCCAAGCAGTGCCTCCTTATCATGCCGATACTTCGGCGTTTCACATGATACTGATATGGCCAGTTACCTGACTCCATTGTTATGTCAATACCTCAATAAACTAGATTATATTACTGGAAATCTGAGGGTAACTGGAATTTTTACTTTTTACTTGTAAAGAAGGTAATAGGTTGACCATAAGATTAATTATATGAGTGTTCATTCTATTCCTCACGGCCTATCTCAAGAAATAAATAAGCTTTGAGAAGTGCACGTAAGTTACTCGAGCGAGCGAGCGCACGACCTTGCACTAATAAACCGGCCGGCCTGACAAGATCGGTCACTCTTAGCGAGGACCATAGCTCCACCTCTCCTCGCCAAATGTCGATACCGGTTATTGCTTTTGCAACTTGCAACTCGATGAATTCTCATGTCACCAACTTCCTTATATAGCCAGCTTATCAATAAAGTACGTTAGTGGCGTTCTTTCTTCGGTAAGCAAAAGAGAGTCACAGTTCTAGTTTCTAGAAACTTAAATTTTAAGGAGCCGCCCCCTTTAATATAAAATTAGTAACATATTTTGTGAGAATTTCAAGTTAGTATTTGATTACATTATTTTTACTTCACCATTGTTCGTTTCTCGAGAATAGAGCCCTGAAGGCGCCATAGTTTTGCATTCACGATAAGCCCATCCTCGCTTGGTGCAAGTTATACACTACCGTGCCGGGGCACGGATTAGTCTGTGGTGAGAACTTTATAAACTTACTCGTTAACCTTAACGAAACTACCTCAAGTCATAGCGAAAAACTGCACTGCCACTCTCTTTCTATACTCTAAATACTTGAGATTAACGAACTACGTGAAGTCATAGCGAATTGCTGCACTGCCACTGTCTTGCTATACACTCTAGGTTTCAAGACATCATTTACAATCTGAATGTATCGTTTAATATCTGTTCACCCCGACCATTGACTTGAGCAAACAACAAGACGAAACGTTTGGCCGTCTGATTTAGCGCACGTCCCCATCAAAGCCTCTTCAACACGTCCTTATTTCAATATACCATTTCGGTATCAGATGAACTTTGCGAAACAACTTAGCACGTGCACTCGTGTAGTGACAACTCCATGGCCTGAAGAGCGCCCTTTGGTACGGAGCAGATCTATCCGACCTCTCTTTCTGAGCTTTTTGATGCCTTCGCGCATACAAAAATGTAAAACTTGCGAGTAAAACTTGAGCAAAGCACAGTGCAGCGCAGCACAGCACAGATCCAAACTCAGACATTCCGTTGAAGTTAGGATGCCTAAAGGCTTCATGGGCTGTTGAAGTCATGGATTTAAAAGGGAACACAAATTCCTTTTCAAAAGTATCAACTTTCAAGGCAGATCTGAGATCTGGGTTCATTCACCTGTTTGCTTTTCTTCACTCGCTATCGTTGCCATCTTCCAGTTTTTTCATCCGCTATATCCTTCTGTTCTTTTTCTGTATACTTCTTTCATCATGAAATTTCCTTCCACCATCGCCGTGGTCTTGGCCACCACACTCACTGAGGCATCGGTTATGCCACGCGCGGGCGGAGCCTGCCCTGCGGTATGGACCCAAATATCGCAGGATCTTACCAAGATGTTCGTCCAGGCCGACGGACAATGCAACGACGACTCACGAGCCGCCGTACGCGCTGTCTTCCATGACTGCGCTACTTGGTCCAAAGCCCAAGGCACCACTGGTGGTTGCGATGGCTCTGTCTTCCTTTCAGCTGAGGAGAACGCACGGCCGGAGAACCGTGGTCTTCAAGACATCTCTTCTAAGTTGACAGCCTTGGCAAAGCAGCGCGGAGTCGGTGTTGCGGATATGATCGCTTTTGCAGGCGCTCATGGAACACTGTCATGTCCCCTTGGTCCCACTGTCAAGACCATGATCGGCAGAAAAGACTCGTCTACAGCTGCAAACGAAAGTCTGCTGCCAGGAAACGCATCCATGAGCGCAGATACCATCATTTCGTTGTTCGCCGATAAGGGATTTAGTGCCCCCGATGTGGCCGCACTCATCGGTGCCCACAGCTCGTCCAAACAGTTCTTCGTAGATCCGTCTAAAGCTGGGCAAGCCCAGGATAGAACTCCTGGAATCTGGGACGTTGACTATTACAACGACACTCTGACGAAACAACCTGGCGTGTTTATCTTCCAATCTGATATCGCCATTAGTCAAGATCCCAGATCTGGACCAACCTTCAAGTCATTTGTGGGACAGCAAGCGTAAGATCTTAACATTCCCTAAGATTGAGGGACACTGCTAATAGGTGAAATTGAATAGTACATGGAATCAAGCTTTTGCAGACACCTTCTCAAGATTGATGCTACTTGGCGTTCCAACCGATGGTCTGGTTGATTGCACGTCGGCTCTACCACCGCCCACTGATAGCTTCCCTGGTGCAAATACTCCACCTAACCAAGGAGGTCCACCAAATGGACCTTCTGGCCCAGGACGGCCAACATCCGACCCAGGAAGGCCAACAAAGCCAGTATCTGGTCCAGCAAAGGAACCATCCGGTACTCCAACCGGTTTCCCTTCCAACTTCCCAACCAACTTCCCATCCGGTGCACCAACCAACTTCCCATCCGGTGCACCAACGAATTTCCCAGCCGGCGGTGCTCCAGGGCGGCCAGACTTTGGTGCTCCCGGTGGTGCCGGCGGTCCAGGCGGTTCAGGTGGTCCAGGTGGATGCCGGGGAGGGCAGAAGAATCAAGCTGATGGTTATCCGGCAGGAAGACCAGGCTGCTAACTCCAGACTTAGCAGGTTTGGTTTGTATGTATATATATAGAAGTGTGTGCTAATTTGCGAGACTTCATATTTCTCATTTTGTAAACCATTTCGCAAGTACCACAGCTTATGGATAATTGTGTAGTATAAATATACGTATCTTTATATCTGGTGATTAACATCCGTCACCTGTGGTCTGTGGTTGTAAAGAACTTTCCCGAGCTTCTACGTTGTCTTCACTTTGTCGCATGCGCAAAGCTTCACTTTCACCTTACATGCACCTTGAACTCGCTCTTTGAATAATTTTTTTCTTCGCACGGTACCAACTGTTCCACCTCTCCTCCATCTTTATTCAATTCTTTACTCCCTTTTTTTTTCGAGATTTCGCGACGAAAAGGAAAGCGGCATCATCTATGTTCTTTGGGGCCAATACTACTACTCTAAGCGAATCTTTCAGTCCTTTCATGAAAATTCCGCAAAATAAATAGGTGTCCTTTCAGGTAGCATAGTCACTGCTGCTCCAGCTATTGCTAGCATAGACAGTTGCCCCACTTGCAATGCGGAATGCTAGAATATCGAATGGGTTGGAAACCTGGTTTGTTCGTATTCCTCTGTCCTGTGTGGACACCTTTCAGATATCTTCGCACGACGATGAAGACACAGTTCCGGAACTACGACGGCTCTAATGCATGCACATGTGTCTCATGAGGCTCTCTAATGATATTTCAATCGGAGATTCGTATCTACAAGCAGATATTCGAGTTCTATCGCCGTCAATACGATGTCCACGGAAGCATCCTTTTCTTTCCTTTGTACAGAAATTATCTTTTGTTGTTGGGTTGTACGCAGAGAATCCTCGATGGCCGAATCCGATGTGTCGCGAGTCTAGCCGCAACTCGCCGTCGCAAACTCTATTGTCTATAGATAGACAGACATTGACAACTCCACATCCGCTATTAGCTCTTCTCTTCATGATTAGTGATCCGCCGATGGTTAGTGATACGTGATCCGCATCGGAATAGTGATTAGTGATTCCCAACTTCTCCGGGGCTTATAGAGAAAGATCGAATCTTCCTCGTCAACTCTCCTCCTTCTTTCATGTCCCATCCGCTGCAATAATGTCTTACATTTACAAGATCCATCATCTCTCCACAGCAGACCCAAATCTTGCTTTCCTGGCCGGCAAGTTCGCGGCCCTACGTCTCTCGGCCCTCACCGTCTCGGCCCCTGCCTTCAGCTCAACCTTTGAAATTGAGTCAGCCTTCACTGCCCCTTATTGGATCGACCGCCTACAGAGACCACTGGTGCACTTTTTCATCGCGGTTGCATATCCACCTACCACAAAGCCTGAGCAGCAAACCATCGACGCTGGGGATTGGGTTGGCAGTGCCACTTTGCTGGGGTCATTTTCTAAGGACAAGTTTGAGTTGCCTGAAAGTGGCGGTCCAGAGATTGGGGAAGATGATGTTGAGAGCAAGTGGCAAATGACCGCTGTTTACAGCAGTCCCGACCATCGTGGAAAAGGCCTGGCCAAGCAGTTGATCAATCATGCCATGGATTTTGCAAGGAGGGAAGGAGGAGCGGAAAAGCGATGCGGGGTCCGTATTATGATCCATCCGAGGAATGTCATTGTGAAAAAGTTGTATTATGCTTTGGAATTTACGGATGCAGGACTGTGTACGCTTGCAGAGGCTTTTCATAGTAATGGAGACGCGAATATATTACCGCCTGATGGAGGGGCCAGTCAGCCGGAGAAGTATCATGTGAAAGCGGGATTGGTTATGGAGAAGGTATTAATTTGAAGGCTTAACTTTCAGATCATAAAATCAAATAGAGACTAGAATAGAAAATATAAATTTGACCCTATGCCACGCGACTTCGATGGTAGGCTCAAGCCACAATTTCCACCTACAAGCAACAACTTTCAACCGTGTTACCTTCATTTACTCTTACCTGTCCCTTCTGCTCCGAGTAATACGATGCAACCCCGAATAAGCTAAAGCTTTTTTTTGGAAGAGGAAGTAAACAATAAATTAGTATCGGATCTTTCTGACACTTCAAATCAGATAGTTTCTGTTAGTAAGGGGGAAAGAGGAGTTATTAAGGACAGGAATAAATGAAATAGTCACATTCGTCATCCTCCCCTGGAAGTGAATCGCCGTCGGGAGTGTCCAGAAGTGGATCCGAAGAATTATTCAGCTACAGATTATCTAGCAGTCCGATAAGCGAGTAAGGTTATGTCGCATAAAGAGAACTTAAGGGTTTGAAGTACACTTGTAAGTTGAAGAGCTCCTGATTGAGACATACCATAGGAATCCTGTCTCAAGTACTTGAATGACGCCTGGAGTATGACTATTTAACTTTCAACATATCATCTATGTAGTCTGGCTTAAATCGGATTAAACCAGTCTTATTAAAACTGTAGTCGACTCATTCAATAGGGTTATACCCTCTGATAGGGGAATATTTCCAACCCAACTATCGTTACTCTTCTTCTCCCCAAGGGCCAATTCCAGGGCCTTTGAAGAGCCTGCCCCCCTTCCAGACGTGTGTAATGACCTCTTTGTTCTGCAAATGTCTAACGTCTCTCAACGGGTTTACATTCAAAGCTAAAACATCTGCTTCAAACCCCTGCTTTAACTGACCAGATCTTGGCGCCTGTGGCCCAACACTCAAGGGCCCATTCGCAGTTGCTGCCTTAATTGCTTCTAATGGTGTCATGCCTGCTCGAACAGCATATTCAAGTTCTACGGCAAAATTTTCTCCTGGGGGACGATCTGTTCCCAACGCAATCTTGACTCCGCAGCGGACTGCAAGCTGGTAAGCTTCCCAATGCGCACTCGCAAGCTTTTTTAATTTAATCCACGATTCTGGTAAAAGATTCTTTCCGTGCTGACGCAAGCTTGCCTCAACGGGGTCGCGGGTCGAGATAAATAGGAGATTCTTCTCTTTGATCAAAGAGCAGCATTCCTCATCTGCATAACTGACGTGTTCGAGAGTCTTGCAGCCGGCATTGATAGCTGAGAGGATTCCCAATTTCCCATGTACGTGTGCCGCGACAATACGATCTTGGCGCGTGGCTTCTTCGACTATGACACGCATTTCCTCTGGAGAGAATTGAGCCTTCTCTGGGTTGTCGTCTCGTGACGATACGCCTCCGCTTGCGAGAACCTTTATCACTCTTGCACCTCTCCGTACCTGCAGTCGCACCGCTCGACGAACCTCATCAACTCCATCCGCGATGCAAGTCATACCAGTACCGAAATGGCCAGCACGGGGATTCATAACCCCAAAGTTCTCGTATATCTCCCCAGCAGGAAGAGAATGTATATCTCCATGTCCACCGATCTGAGAGAGGCAGGCCCCTGCGCTGTAGATATTGGGTCCAGGGATAGTTCCATCAGCAATTGTTTTTGATACCTCACATCCGTAGCCTGCTACATCACGGACTGAAGTGTAGCCTCTTTGAAGTGTTTCCCAGCATCCACGCGTAAGACGAGCACCTGCTGAAGCTGGATGCTCCGTAAAAGATCCCAATAGGCCCTTTGAGCCTTTCCCATCCCCGCTGAAGTGGGTGTGGCATTCCCAGAGCCCTGGCATAAGTACAGGAACGTTGTATAATTTCAGAGAATTTTGCCGGTATTTGGCAGGTAGGTTATCCTCATGGCCTACCCAGACAATTATCTTTCCTAAGATGACAAGCGTAGCATCCTGGATTGGCTCACCATCGCCGGGGATGAGCAGCGAAGAATTGATCACTGTTATCTTAGGAGGCTGTGGCTCTTCAGACTTCTCGTTGCTAAGACTCAAAGGAAGTGATCTTTCGGGGGGTACCGAAACCCAATCACTCAATGGCTCCTCGTCGCGGTAGGCATATACATATCTTGATGGCTGCCAGTCGCGTTTTGTCATTGTGTAGAAGAGCCTAAACCTCTAATTAGCCCTATTTGGATTAAAAATGCACTCGGATTCTTTCAAAAACACACTGTGTAAGGGACTTTCATTCGGGTCGGTTTTACGCCGCATTTCTCTCTTGCTGTTCTCATTCAATACGTAGGTAATCGTTGAAATTACAGGTAAAGAAGCTCTTAATGTGATTCCTTTTGGAAAACTTGAATTTATTCATTCACCCTTAATATCAAGGATCGATTATAATCAATAATGATATTTCTAAACAGACAAAAGAAACCAGCATGCTTGTTAGCGATTGCGGGTATATAAGTACCTTCATAACGCAGGGGACTATATGAGACATCGCATCAACATGATCTAACCATAGCGGGTCAACGAAAACGACTGGCTGTGGGTGTTTAACAAACTGTAGAGCACCCCCACTTACGGTTAGGGGCAGAGGTCGACATAATGGGAAAGCATCAAAGGAGCAAGGCTTGAAGGGAAATTAATTATATACAAGAAATAAGATTACTTTGATGAGTACGTCGCTCGAAATTCAGAATCTATGAACATTTCAAAACGTAAGTTGAACGATTCAAACCTAGGGAAATTCAAGCCATATCTAATTCTAGTAGTACTGGGCTATGATGGGGTTATTGGTTCTGAAGGTGAGATATCCTAACCATAAATATTTTGCGCCATTTGAACTCATGATGTCTCAGAACTAGCATTGGCAATGGCGAACTTCTTTAACAGCCATTTTTACCAAAGCATCAAGGTTAAAGCAGAAGACATTTTGACTACAAGCGGGGTTAGCTGTCTGATTGACATGGTTGCATTTAATATCTGTGACCCTGGCGAGGGGATTATGCTCACCAATCCTACTTACAGCCAGTACCAATTCGACGTCACATTACGATCTGGTGCTGAAATAATTTTGGCTCCTACCAATGACCTTGCTGATGAATTCAGTAGCAAGTATGCTGAAGATCTTGTGGCAAATTTCAAGTTTGCGTACAAGAAGGCCGTTAAACGTGGCATTCATGTCAAGGCAGTCGTTTTGTGTAACCCTAGTAACCCTGTTGGTCGGTATTATTCGCGAGTTTCTCTCGAAGCTATGGCTAAGTTCTGTGGGAAGCACCAGTTGCACCTAATATCAGATGAGATATACGCTATGTCAGGCTTTGAGTCGCCAGAAAACGAGTCGCATCTCGGACTAGATCCCTTTACATCTCTACTGAGTGTGAAGGAAGATCCAAGAAACTCAGTCTATGCTGAAAACCTCCATATTCTTTATGGGGTTGCTAAAGATTTTGCAATGGGCGGGCTAAGATTGGGATTTCTCGTCGCGAGGAACCAATAGCTCTGGAAAGCCTGTATATCCGTGGCGTAAGTTTAATACCTTTGAGTTGGCTAGCTGGTGGACTGAGTGACTGACCGGGATGAAATCCAGGGTGTTTACATGGGTTAACAACTTTTCAGATCAATTTTTTACAAGATTCATCAGCGACGAGCAAAATGTTCAGAGTTACCTTAGTACCATGCAAACGAGGTTGAAAAATAGCTACATCTAAGTCACTCGAGCGCTGCGTGGGTATGATATTCCTTATCAACCCGCTAATGGGGCGCTCTTTGTTTGGATAGATCTCAGCCGGTGGCTGGTATATTTTCCAGGAAGAGATTTGGCTGAGAACAAGCAGCTTGAGGAAAATAGAGAGGTGAAGTTAACCTGGTATCTTATTCAAGCTGGTGTCTATTTGAGTCGCGGAGAGGTTAGTTCTGTCGATTTTGACTTCCCTACGAAACTCTTGTATTAGACTAACTCAGTTGTAGGAATCGATGTCTCCTATTCCGGGTAGATACCGCCTTGTATATGCGCGACCTGGTGAAGTAGTTGAATTCGCAGTGAAAAGAATTGGAGAAGCAGTTTTGAAGCTGGAGAGATCTTCTGTTAAATATTCAACGGAGCTTTCCGATTATGGTAGCGAAAGTGATACTTACAGTATTAAGAAGGAAATAGCGCAGGCTGGCGAAGTGGGGACCCAATGAAAGACGGTCTGGAGCAAAATTACGGATGGTTTGAAGGTGTTATCATGTAATAATGGCATATAATAAGTGGAAGAAGATATAGAAACGTGTCGACCACTGCTATACACTGGCATTTAAATAAGGTTAGTCCATCCTCCGATTAGGAAGTCAAGAGTACCTTTCATTCTTGATCAATTGGCCATGATCTTTACTTATTTTACACTTGTTAGTGCCGTCGGTGGGATCTTATGCAGCGCCTCCTACACGAACTTCACGGCCTCGCCCTCCCCAATTGTTGGAACGACCTATGGCCAGCTCTTAGGAACTAGCTCAGAGTACCGTGAAGGGATATCTGTTTTCAAAGGCATTCGATATGCCTCAGCACCTGTCGGCGATCTCCGTTGGAAAGCACCGGCTTCACCTCCATCGTGGACGGGCCTTTACAACGCAACCATATTTGGGGATCAATGTGCACAAACTATTGCGCTGGGTACGACCATATGGACTACAGGCAGCTCAGTTATGAGTGAAGACTGCCTATTCCCTAATGTCTGGGCTCCAGCCAGTGCTCTTGGTCAGAGCAAGAAATTACCAGTATATATCTGGTACTATGGAGGCCGTTTTGAGGAAGGTTCCGGAGATGTCAGTACGTATGATGGATCTGGACTCGCAGCCAAAGATATTGTTGTCGTCACTATGAACTATCGCGTCGGCGCTTTCGGCTTTTTTGCACACCCTGACCTCTCTGCCGAATCCCCCAACAACAGCTCTGGTAACTATGGAGTCCTAGACATGCAAGCCGCTCTTCAATGGGTTCGTTCAGAGATCCACAACTTTGGCGGCGATCCTGAGAAGATAACTGTAGGAGGTGAATCTTCAGGGTCAGCATGCGCACTTGATATGCTTTACAGTCCTTTGTAATCCGGCAGTATCGCTGGTGTCACTGCGCAAAGCGGAGCTCGTGCACCTCTCGATCCCTTCACTGGCAGTTTGGCGACAAGTCACCGCTGGAAGGCAGCCGCCGAAGCTCAAGGTTCAACTTTCATGAACACAATTTTAAATGTTTCCACAATCCAAGAAGCACGTAATTTACCCATGTCCAGTCTTCTTGTTGATGCAGTAGCCTCACTTTCTGATCCCATATTTGAGGGTACATCATATGAGAACGTCTCAAATTTTGCTGAGCCTCCAGAATGGCGTCCAGTCCTTGATGTTTATGTATTTCCATACTCATACGGCGAGGCTCTTAGCGTGAATGCGCATTCTGATGTCCCTGTCATGACTGGAAACAATAAAGACGAATCAGGATCATCCTGCTATCCGGGCTTCACTGTTGAGACATACCGTGGCAATTACACAGAGATGTTTGGAAATCTCTCATCAGAATTCTTTTCCCTGTATCCTGCCAACAATGATACGGAAGCGGATAGTTCAAACAACGCCTTTTGGCAAGACTTCAGCCGAGTTTCGACCTGGCAGGGGGCCAAGCAATGGTACGCTGGAGGAGCAGTAAGTCCCGTGTACTCCTACTTCTGGACACACTACCCTCCTCTACAGGGCGTTACATCTTACGACTGCGAAGCTTTCCATGGATCTGAGATGTACTACGTCTTCAATGATATTCCTTACGCATGGCCAAGCCTCAACTGGACATCCGCTGAATATTCTGTTGAGACACCAATGGTCCCGCGGGTATTGGTCAAATTTCATCAAGACTGGAAACCCGAATGGCGACGGTCTAACAGAGTGGAAAATAACCAACAACGACACTACTACTATGTGGCTGGGTGACTCTTGGGGATCTGACCAGATCGCGAACTTGGATCGAATCCAGTTTATCGAAAAGTTCCTCTCGTATCAAACTGTTGAATATTAAAATTGGACCGATAGTGATCAAATCGGTCCCGGCTTTTTTGAATATGTTGTAAATTGAGTTCTAGACTATTTCGATAAACTTTAGCTTATAATTCATTTTTATTATTCTATAAAAACTGTATTCAAACTAGTTAACGTGACTTATGGGGTACTCGGCCATATAGGGAACTCGGCCAAAAAAGTTAGATTTATACCTTTGATCTTGTCCTACGAGCTATATACTTCTCTAATTCTAACTCTAAATCACTTGAACTATTCTCTAGCTCTTCTTGTTCAACTTCCTTATCTACTTCCTCGATTGGACGCTTACGTGGTTGCCCTCGTGGTTTTTTCTCCTTAGGCTTTTCCTCTGTCTCGCGAACGATTTTTAGTACTTCCTTTGTACTAAATATAAATTCACCTTGTAATTTGATTCTCTTGCCTTTAGTTCTCTTCTTTTGTATCTTAAGTAGGCTCTTACAATCAGCGAGCTCTTTCTTAAGTAAGGTAATCTTAGCATTCTAAGATTAATAAGCCTAGTTATTCTCTTAGTATAACGTCGAGTTGATAATATAGGAGAGTTATTACTTACTAGAGCCGAATTAAAAACTAGATTTGCTTACCTTAGTTTAGTTCCCTCTAGAGGAGAACTCCTAAGTATAGAGTAGTCTAGGTCTCGACTAGTACTACTTATTTATAGAGTAGAGGGTAGCTAAAGAGGTTTAAGTAGGAGTATATTAAGTATTTTCCGTAGATAGAAAGATACTAAATTAGCTCCCCTTTAGCCAACCTTAATGTTTGAAGATATAAGTATCTTTTGCCTGATTTTTTGAAAGAGCTCTATCCACTCTACTCGCTAGATTCGCTATATACCGGCTCGAGTATATCGATCGACCTTAGAAGCATAATATCGCTTTAGTAGCCTATATATCCTAACATTAAGAGGTTAGAGTAAATACGAGTAATAAGGAGGTAGAATAAGTAGGTTAATCTCCTTCTCTATATAAAGAGTAATTAGATCGCCTATAATATAGCTTAAATAACTATCTATAATCAAAAGTCGTAGTTGGTTACCTAACCTCTTCTTCGATTTAAGCTTAAAGACCTTTTGTAGCTACTCAAAATTATAACTATTAAAAGCCTATCTGCTTATACTAGTTAAGAAGTACTAGTTTGTAGGTATCTCCTTTGGAATCTATATAGAATTAGTATTTTAAGCCTTAAAAATAATTAGAGGTAGAAGAGCCTCTCTAACTATATTTATATACTCTAGGACTATTACCTACTCTTGTTTGCCTACTATAACCTTCCAATTTGACTTCTAAGTAGAATCAATAATAATACTTATAGTTTAAGTACCTCCAACCGTAAAGCTAGTCTCGTCTATATTATAGATATCCTCTAGTTTATACTTTCGCTTATTTAAACGTATTTGGAATACGTTAAACTAGGCTTAGATCTTCTTAGGAGTTACCTCTTTATATCGAGAGGATTCTAACTAATATAAATAGCATCCTTTAAGATCTAGATATCGTTTTAGAAATCTATAGATCCATTCGTAGCCTATAGGTATAATATCCGTAGAGGTAGTATTTTAAGTTAATACGATTTGAATGTATCGTGTACGAATCTCTTCGGCTATTTCCTTTATCAATATAGGTATTATAGGAAATCTAGTTATTATAAGTCGTATAATCCATTATATTAATATATTCTCTTCTATAGTTAAAAGAATTTGCTCTATTTCATAAGCTTAAGAGCGTATTTTCTTTCCGGCCATTCTATCTATTAGAGTTGACCTAGGGACTTCAAAGTACTCTACAGCCTTTCTAATAGACTTAAATTCCTTTAATTGAAGTATTATTATAGCCTTTTGGATCTTCTCTTCGATTTAGGTACTTATAAGTAGCTATTAAAAGGTCATTATAAAAGTTATTATAGACTGAAGTTAGTAGTAGGCTAATTTTGGTCGAGTTCCCTATATGGCCGAGTACCCTATAAGTCACGTTATATTAACAAAAAATTTCTAGAACTATAGCATATAACTTATACACATTTTGTGATAAAAAGATAGGTGAGGTAGGCTATGTACTACAACTCATGTTCTTAACGTAAACACGTTAACCCTAAGTAACTCTAAGTAACCTTAACCTCAGTATCAACTAATCATGTTGTAGACAGGCTTTCATTTTAGCTACAGAAGACGTTAGTATATTTTCTCAAAAAATAGTTTACAAATTAAACGAGTTCTATAGTTCCGTAAGAGTTAATAATTTTACAGCTAGATCTCTTATAATTCGTACGATTGATATTATAAGTATATAAATAGGAATTGATAAGAGCTATACGTAGAGTAACGTATAAGTGAGCGATAAGTAGTATGATCGTAAGTAGGTAAGAGTTATTATACAAACTAATCTCTAAATGATGGTTGGTACATAAAACTCGCTCACTAAAGATATTGTAATACGTAACTAGGTAACATAATTGGCCTGAAAACCATATTCCGATACTATAGCTTTTCAAGTTAGAAGGAGTAAGGATATATATTATAAATCCCTTACGTTGCTCGTATACTAAACAGTAAACCCAGAGTTAGTGGAAAGAGAAGATACATGTCTGTGCTTTGTTGATATATCTACTACTCTATACTTTTATTTAGCTACAACGCTTTTAGTCCTACATATCTAATATTGTCAAGGAGTCCATTTTTAGGTTCACAAGATGTACGGAAGGGACTGAGATACCGGATTTTCCATGAGCGGGAAGCAACCTTACCTTTGCCCATGTCAGCAAAGAACATAGGGATGATAGAGCTTTGCAAATTGTAATGCTCCTTAGCCGGGAAACTATAACACTTTGCCTACTTATTCTCTACTTAAGCCTAGTCAGAGACTTATGAAAAACAAAGGTAGAGAAGAGAGAGTGAGATTGCTTTAATGATCAAGCAGCGGGCAACACCTTGAGCCCGTCGTATAATTCTTCGTCGAGGGTGTATCCATCTTCTAGAGGTCACCCGATCTCATCTTCCTCGACATTACAGAGACTGAAAAAGTTGCGGATAATAGTATTGATAAAACTTATGATCTGGTCTTCGTCGTACGCCGCCCTACGATTGTAGAGCGGGCACTAGGAAGCCTTTAGAGCCGTGCCGTCTAGAACTACAGCAACCGCCTCCTTAGAAATTAATTATTCTTGCGACGCCATGCTACAGGTAGGTAGTGATAGTCAACGACATGCTGGTGAAGAGTAGCGAGAATGGGGGACCTCGGGGCATGCCTTGTAACATGCTGAATAGTACCTAAATAGTTCTACTATTAATATCAATAGATAGATCAATACGGTTAGATGTCTAAATCATCCACACCAGTGCCAAATTTTGGCAGATTCTTTGAGAAAAGAAATCGTATGATTTCGGACAGCTCGAGTGGTAGCTCGTATTCTATACGATCTTTATCTTCCGCAGATACAGTACTGTAATTAGTACGGAGGTATTCCCTTGACACCAAACTGCGCCATTACAAAAGTACAGTTGAAGTTAATTAAAGACCTCAAGCCTAAATAATTCGACTATTACCATTGCTGATACAATAGAAATCGCGTAAGCTGGAAATTGATACGATATCTAGTCAGTACCGAATAGGAAGCCATTTCTACCTTCGAGGGCGTTGACAACATCCAAGATGGACCATCGATCATTGCTGACACAGATTGTTTTTCTTATTCCATCTTGATCGTCACTCGAAGCCAAGAAGGCTATGGCGACTAGAATCCCCGCCGGATTATTTAGCTGAAGAGCTCGGCTGATGGTCCGAATGATAGGTTTACAACACCTAATGCATCTTATCTTGATTATCTTGGTGGACTTCATATACGATGCCCGCTTTTCCGTGCTTCTTTAAAAATCTCCCTGGGTATTATAAGAATTGGCTTTGAGGTATTGTTACCATATGCTCAACAGTACTGCAAACGACAATTATCTACCCGGCTCATGGCGATGGGACGGATTATGGCCTCTGTTAATTTGCCTGTAACCGCAGTTTCTGCTCATATTCGTACAGTAGTACAGCTGCACTGGCAGCTCTTGATAATGATGTGACGTCTTATCACGCCTGTTCGTAAGCAAAACTCGCTGCAATCAGTACGCGAAACACCATTGGGCTCATTTCTTACTGGACTGTATGTATAACACCTTAGTGGGGTCCTGGCTTTATAGTCTGGGATTATGGGTCACTACTGATAGATTTTGTAACTGGAGGAATAAGATTGGATATTCGCCGCCAATCCTTTTCTATGCTAATCCTTTTCCGTTGCACCAATCTGGAAGTCTATTACGACAGGCGCTAATATCTCATCCGCGACAGGCTGCTGTAGAGTTAACGCTAACCTTAAGAGCTTGGTGAGCAGGTTTTGCTGCAAAGAAAAGTTACCTATGGATATCCTCCTTTGTAATTGGTGCTTTCCAGCCTGAAATCTCCTCAATCCACCAGCATTATAGCTGCAAACGTGGTAACTGTTCTCATGACAAAATTCACGTTGGCAATTATGTTCCTATCCCAAGGCCGTATTCTCGTTCATCCACGTAGAGTCCCTCCCGCCCCAGAGACGTCAACCATTTTGCGTCCATAGGCATTAACAACGATTACTGCTCCTAATTCTTTGCCGGAGTCAATGTATTCTCGCATCAGAGTTCAAAGTTGGTCAAATCTTGCAACGCTTTGGCCTTCGATTTATGTTATACTGGGTGTTTCCTTTGGGGTCATACCAGATGCTCTGTTTAACAGTCATTTTAATTAAATTTAAAACCAATTGGTAATCTAGGCTGCCCCATATACGTCATATGCACATCCATATCCTGATCATGTGATAGCGGGGTATCTTGAAACTTCGGTGCCAATACTGTGCCAATGCTTGATAATCGAAGGCACTTACCCAACTAGTAAGATAAATGGAACACTGCGCTGCTTGACGCGATAGAATCGTCTCCAATACAAATATCCATGCTTTCCGACGACTACAGGCTCGAGGAATACGTGTCACAATCATTAAGTGACCAATTCAAGCAAGATGGCCAATTGTCACGTGTTAATTACAGGAGTTTCTGGCTACATGTATGTTCAACAACGGTGCGGGGGTTGATGTTTATGATGTGCTAATACTGTATAGTGGCGGATCAGTGCTTACAGCTCTGCTGCACTCTCAAGATACAATCTTCAAAGATGTTCAATTCTCTGCTTTGGTTCGAAAGCAAGAGCATGCAGAAGCCATGAAAAAGATTAATGTGGAGCCTATCTTCTTTGAAGGCCTACAAGATACAGCGTCTCTACGATCGATATCGGCGAACTTTGATCGTAAGTGCTATCCTCGAGCATTCCTTTCAAAGGTTGATTTTTAAAACTTGTTAGTGATAATTAACAATGCCTCGGCTTCGGATTCATCTTCCGCAAAAGCTTTCATAGAAGGTCTAGGCGTTCGAAAGACGAAGACTGGTGCGGACGTTTATTATATTCATGTAAGTCTACAGTACTCCTCTGTCGAAAGGTCCCAAACTCATAGCATTCAGACAGCTGGAGCCTCCAGTCTTGGGGATAGCCCCATCACCGGCACATATCATGAGAGTCGCATTTTCTCCGATAGTGATGGGGACTTTTATGATTATCAGAAGAAGCGCAACGCTCAGAGCGAGTACCATCAACGAACCACAGATATTGCAGTCATTGAGACTGGAGAAGCAACGGGCGTATTGACATATATCATTATGCCGCCTTTGATTTTCGGGAAAGGGACAGGTCTCTTCAATAAAATCTCTATACAGATCCCTACTATGATTCGAGGTGCTATAAAGGCTGGAAAGTCAGATATGGTCAGAGGATGTACATCCATCTGGAGTCATGTTCACATTGAAGATCTTGCAGAACTTTATAACATTGTTACTACCAAAGCGTTCGTCGAGAAACAAGGAGTCCCCAGCGGCCGACAAGGGATCTACTTTGCATCAACAGGCGAGGCGAGCTGGCTTTCCATCGCCCAAGGCATTGGGAAAGTTGGTAAAGACCTTGGGGTCTTGCAGACTGCTGAGGTATTGCCTATAACAATCCAAGAAGCCGCCGATAGCTGGGCAGGCGGATCTACCATATATGCCGAGGCTGCGTACCTTTCCAAGTAAGTCTTATAACCTGTGCATCTGAGGGCTTATAATAATTTTATCATTTCTTAAAGTGCAAGAACTACATCCGTTCAATCTAAATCTTTGGGTTGGAATCCAAAACGTGAAGCTGCTTGGGACCAGGCTATCCGAGAAGACTTTGAAGCGATTTTATCCTCTGGTAGTGCGTAGAAGGAATATTAGCGTAATCAATCAAACGACAAAACTTTGATATTGAAATTGAATTGACATTATGAGGACACCCAAAATCGGATGAAATAATATTATACATTATCCATCACTTGTTAATCCAGATCTTATCATAACCAGCTTTCCTCTTCGTGGTATCAATCATCAAATCTCTGAATAAGTATACGAAGGGATATAACATTCGGGATTATTTTCGTGAACAAAGCTCTCCGCCCGGCTGAACTGACCAGAGGTGTTCAGATGCAGAGGTGGTATTACTTAGATCAAAGAATTTTAGCGGAGTTCTATAGTGCTGTATGGTTACGAAATGTTGTAATGTAGTTAGGAAATTTGTGTAATTTACCATGTACTTTTCTAAAAATTGGGACCGTGGTTTCAGAAAGATAGGTATCGAACTTCGCTTTTGTGGCAGCTTCTATCAAAGCCGCTTCTCGTTATATGAGATGTTTAATTTCTTCATGACTTTCAAAATATCGACAGAAGCTTCGTTTGGGCAAGTCTAGATCTTTATCAAGCCCCTCCTTCTCTCCGTTTGAATCCAATTCCAAGCTAATATCGGCCGATCAAGCTCCAAATACATGTTTGCGGTGCATTGGCATGTTGCGATAGTACTATATTCCGATATGACGTTTCTTTTTCGATGGAATTAAACGCCTAACGATGCGCCGAGACTCTGTTGCTTCTCATCATGTCGGAATGCTATTTGCAATAGGTCAATATCACGAGTTCTAGTCACATGTTACCTACAGTTTCTTAGCGAGAAAGGTACTTATACATCTCTCTCTTACACTCTCTTCAATCAACACCTATGACATTACCTCTGATTTGAATCACCTGTTTTGACCTACAAGTCAAATACCTACGTTGCGTAACGTAAACCAACACATCAATTGCTGTCTCGATAAAATCCAGAATATCCTTATTTAAAGTGCAACCTTTCTCGCAGGAACAAACTTCTCTTAGGCACTTTACAAATATTGAATTTTATACCTAAATGCGACCTTCCATCTTATGTTGAATGATGAAGGCCAGCTCGATATTTGTGAGCTATACTCTAGTAATACTAGGCTATGATGAAATTTGATTGATTAGTTTGCACTTAGCATTCTACTAACAAGGTCTCCCCACACTGAAATGACCATCCCTAACTTCTCTTGCAACTATTTAATTTGATACATCCCTCATTCCGCGTATTACGTCCCCAAGCTCTTTCAAAGTTTGGGCATCTCGTGGAATAGTATGTCCTTTGCCATGGTCGAAGAGGATTGCTCGGTCGGGATCGCAAACATTATATAAAGCCATCGCACCATGAAGATACGGATCATCCGCACCAATAACATGACATGATGGGACATCGATTACATCATCACTTGTATCTACCAAAACCATCTGATTGGATTCAGGATCAAGAGGAGGCCAACCTGCAAAAAAGACAGCGCGCTTAATCCGTCGTGGTTTACCTGTCTTTTCAAAGTTCCGTGCCTCGTCCATGATCAATGTGCTGGCTACCACTGTGCCTTCTGAGTATGCGCAAATGCCGTCAAAAGGACCATGTTCATCCATTGTCCGATAAATAGCATCCAAGGCACCCTTCACACTCTTTCGAAGATCTTCAAATCCTTCTGGCAATAACTCTCGTAGAACATCTTCTGCATTCTCGCCTTCTGGGAAATCCCGTACTCGCTCCAAGACATCATTTTGATTTATCCCATCATATTCAATAAATCGATAGTGCGGTGCAGGGCCAAAGTAATCTAGAAATCCTGTTGGTGGAGTGCATTCGATTGTTCCTTGCGTGAAGAAGAAGGATACTGTCCCATCTGACTCGAGCTCGCTGCAAAAAGGAGCTGTGAAAAAATCAATAAACAATTACCGACAAGACCAAACGACCATACCGAGCTGTACTTGGAAGTTCTAAATGAGAGTAAGTAAATACAATATTGGTACTGTGTATAGACTAACCTTCGCGCTACCATAAGCACCAGGAAGACAAAGAAACCTCATTTCCAAGAATTTTGGGTTTAATGGTTTTTCTTAATAGAGCTGCAAAGCAACGTCCTAAGGCAAACCTCTGAAGATGAGAGTAGTTCTTTTACTTGAGCCACCGTCACCTATTATCATAGAATATCACTTTCAATCTTGTGCGCAATCGCAGTACCTGTTTGATTATTTTTCCGAATTGGGATGCTGATCTGCATTGAACACACAGGCATACCCCCCAACTTTGCGATGAACGCCTAGATTGAAGTTAATGTTACAAGGATCTACCATGCACCAGCAGGGGGACTAAATGAAATATTCTGAATGAGACAAAATGTTACAAGTTTAAAATAACTCTAACAAACGTTCCTCCTAAGTTGACCAGTTTCATCAATCATCATAACATAATATTGGACTCGGCCCTATATATTTTATACTATCTCAATACGAATCTATCTGAGGTGACTATTGATCATTAAGTAATAATTGTAAGTTAGATGATAAATTTTATACCTTTGATAGTGATGTGCTCTTCGGCGTATGAATATGCTTGATTAATATTTGAGTTATAGACTTACCAGTATATTTTACAAAGCTTTTATGGCTAAGAACATTATTTAATTACAGATTGAAGTCAATACGCAATATGTGAAGTAGTTATGAAGAAATCATACCAAAATAATACAATAGTCTTACATTTAGTCCTCAGTTACGTAGCTCATATATAAATCATTATCTATGTTTTTAAAAAGCTTATTGTTTATACAATTAACGCCTCCCAATCCGTGTATTCCTTGGTTCTCATTTTAACCCTAATTTTCATTATAGAATAGTTTATGCAAATTATGGAGAATTTCAGTGGTAAGTGCCAGAATGATCATAATTACGTTAACTTCATTGACTTGACGTCAATTTTATGTATAGGTAGCAACGCCGCGTAAAACTATACTATCTCAACCCTCAAGGGGGGGGGAAAGTATTCTAATATTTGATAACCCACATATACCTAAGATAACCAACCACTCGTCTTAATCAAGAATAGATTATCAGGTTATGCATAAGCAAGCTATTCGCAGGTAGCCACGAAAATATCGTACGATTTTAGATAAAGTATGCATACGCGTCGAAAGACGCAATGAGGGTGGTGCAAAAGTCGGACAAAATCTCTTTGCGACGATTGTGAAGATCATCCTAGCTTTCTTGCCTTTTTTGAATATCAACGCGATAAGGTAGCAAAGCTCAAACCACCTCGCTAGTTCTCACAGTAATCTCCCGAGGATGGCCAGATCACTATGATCTTCGTAACGATCACTTACTGAGGAAATCCCGGCATTCTAAGTAAAAAGGAGTGCTGTTCGTTTTCGTGTTCGTGAATGAGAGCAGCCTGTCGTCACAGAAAGAGCTCTTTGAGCCGTGTCCATGCGGCATAATATGCCGAACTTTTGAAAGTCTTACAGCACGTACGTACATCTTGACTGTTAACCACACATAGCTTCCACAAGGCTTCCACATGGCTTTAGTACCGAGCAATTCTATTGTCATACAAAAATTCACATTTGGTTGCATTAAGGAGGACCGTTGCCCGTTTCATATCGCTAATTGGCGAGTGGATTTTCATGAATGTTGTCATCTGGTTGGCACGGCTGCCGACCTTCGCAACCATTCTAAGTTCTAAATGCCGCTCAGCCCTTAAAACTCTATCTGAACTGTGTTATAAATCAAGATATTTCTGTAATTCTATTTCCACCTAGTAGCCTTACCGTCTACTATTAATTTGACACATTCGCTTATTGTACAGTACATCCCTACTACAGGAAATATGCGGATGTCCTCCAACTCTAACCTTAACTTGTAAGGGAAGAATCGCAACGGCTATGAGGCTGCTTATGATCGACTGGTGATCGACAGTTCGTGCCCACATTAATTTCGCCGTAATATTGACCCGCTGTGATTCATGACTAGCACAATATGACCCCAACAACACCCATGATAACAATGATAAGAACCATTTAATGAAGGCTAGATGTCATGTGAACAATATTGCTATTATTTTGGTACCTACTTGCATGTAATTAATATCTTATTCTCGAATCTGGCCAGGGAATGGCCATGTTGTAGATAAACAGCTCAATACGCTTGATGTCTCGGCCATGGAATATGCCGTTATCCCAGAAGCTTAGTGACGAGTCTAGAATTGATTGGCGTATACATCTCCCTGCTCGTAATTTGCTCTTTGAGGCAAGATACGAATATATATATATTAGTTGATTTCTGCTTTGTGTAGTTCTCTATCAGAGTCATAGCCCTTGACATTTGTACCTCCATACTCATCATCTTTTCCTCTGAAGATAGCAAGAAAGATATATGCTCGTTAATATCCAAAGCACTCCAGAAGTAAGTGCTCTATATATCATGACTCCATCTGCTATTCGAATCAATGGCGATGAAAATATTCATTCTGAGGTTAGAAACGGCAATTATTCACAAGGAAAGCAGGTTCATAATTCACAGTCATCGAATATGGGGCCTATAGCCATTGTTGGAATGGGGTGCCGCCTACCAGGAGATGTATCTAGCCCAGAAGAATTCTGGGAACTATGTTCTCGAGCACGGAGTGGTTGGTCTCCAATACCGAAGGAACGATTCAACCATGAGGTGTTCCACCACCCAAATCCCGACAAGTTAGGGTGCTATAACCCCGAAGGTGGTCATTTTCTGAAGGAAAACCTCGGTCTATTTGATGCTCCCTTCTTCAACTTGACAGAAAAAGAAGCAATCTCTATGGATCCACAGCAGAGGCTGATACTAGAATGTGCTTACGAAGCTTTAGAGAATGGTGGCATTCCAAAGCATAGTTTAGCTGGCAAAGACGTTGGTGTCTACGTGGGAGGATCATTCGCGGATTATGAGCTTAGAAATTGCCGAGACACCGATACCGCACCCATGTATCAAGCCACTGGGTGCGCTTCTGCGCTTTTGGCAAACAGGGTGTCTTACTACTTTGATCTTGCTGGACCAAGTGTTACAGTAGATACCGCTTGCTCTTCTAGTCTGACAGCATTGCACATGGCTTGTCAAAGTCTGAGGACGGGCGAGTCGAGCCAAGCCATAGTTGCTTCGTGTCACTTGAATATTTTACCGGATTATTTCGTAACAATGTCCATGTCTAGGCAAGTGTTACACTCCTTTTGGCAGATAACAATTATTTCTAACTTAATTATAGTCTTTTCTCCAATGAAGGAAAATCATTTGCTTTTGATCATCGGGGCAGCGGGTTCGGCCGTGGAGAGGGGGTTGGCTGCGTGATCCTGAAGCCTTTGGACGAAGCTTTGAAAGCCAATGATTCAATCCGAGCAGTAATTGTCGGGTCTGGAATCAATCAAGATGGTAAGACTAAGGGTATCACAATGCCTAGCGGAGAGGCTCAGGTCACACTCATGAAGTCAGTTTATGAAAAGTCAGGGCTGAGCCCAATCGACACTGGCTACATTGAAGCTCACGGTACTGGAACCAAAGTTGGCGATCCTATTGAAGCTTCTGCTCTACACGAAGTATTTGGAGAGGGCCGAACAGCTAAAAAGCCACTGTTTATTGGATCTGTCAAATCCAATATTGGCCATCTCGAAGGTGCAAGTGGTATCGTCTCTGTTATTAAAACAGCGATGATGCTTGAAAAAGGATTCATCTTGCCTAATTGCAACTTTGAGAAGCCGAATCCACAGATACCCTTTGATGAGTGGAACCTTAAGGTTAGTTCTCAACCAATGCTCAAAATAAGCAGCGCTTATAATTTAGGTTCCAACTAGTCAAAGGCCATGGCCACCTGGGAAGAAATATGCCAGCATTAATAATTTTGGCTTCGGTGGTGCCAATGCTCATATTGTACTAGGAAAAGCCCCTGCAGTCTCTAAGGTTAAGCCCCGGAAAAACACCGATATGCCAGCTACTACCACACAAGGTCCTGCAAAGAGAATATACGTCTTATCTGCCAACGATAAGACAACACTAGAAAAACAGCAGAATGATCTCACGGTTTATCTTGAGCAACGTCCCGAGGTGTTTCAGAACTCTTTACTTCCTAATTTGGCATACACTCTAGGGCAGCGCCGTTCAGTTCTAGCATGGAAGGTTGCGGTCCCCGCATACTCATCAGCAGAGCTCATTGCTGCACTTGCCGGAAACACTGTTACACCAAGTAGATCTGTAAACATCCCGAAAATTGGTTTCATCTTCACCGGCCAGGGTGCTCAGTGGCATGCAATGGGTCGCGAGTTACTTGGCGTATATCCAACCTTTGGTACTACAATGACGAAGATTGATGATTGCCTTTCTCAGCTTGGAGCAGAATTTTCTTTAATTGGTGAGCCACTTAACGTCTATAACTAACCTAAGCTAATGTGTATGAAGATGAATTATCCGTAGATGCCCAATCATCTCGTATCTCTGCTGCCGAAGTCAGTCAGCCGGCTTGCACAGCGGTACAAATAGCATTAGTCGAGCTTCTCAAATCATGGAATATTCATCCTTCTGCAGTAGCTGGACACTCAAGCGGAGAGATTGCGGCGGCTTACGCCACAGGAGCACTGTCTCTAGAAGATGCGATTTCAATTGCGTACTATAGAGGCCAATCTATCCCGCAGCTGAAAAGTAGACATCCTAATTTGAAGGGTGCAATGATGGCCGTTGGAGGGAGTGCCGAAGAAATCAATTCTATGATTGAAAAAATCACTTGCGAAGGTAAAGTCGTAGTCGGTTGTATTAACAGTCCTGCCTCAATTACAGCCTCTGGAGATGAGGATGCCATTAACCAACTTCAAAACCTAGTTGAGGAGAAACAGCTCTTTAACAGAAGGCTTCGAGTCGACACAGCTTATCATTCGCATCACATGAATCTTGTCGCTAAACAATACGCGGAGTCTATTAAGACGGTCTGTTCGCGAGAGGCAACACAACCGACTCTCTTCCATTCATCATTGCTTGGTCGGAGGATTTCTACCTCTGAATTGGGACCATCATACTGGGTCGATAATTTAACTTCTCCCGTGCGATTCTCGGAGGCCGTACAGAGTATGTGCAAACCAGTCGACGAGACTTCGTCGGATCCAGGAGTGGAAGTGTTGGTTGAGTTAGGCCCTCACGCTGCTCTCGAGGGGCCGATAAAGCAGATATTGAAAGCCATTGGTGGCAGAGCCATCAAGATTCCCTATACCTCTGCACTTTTAAGAAACGAGAATGCTGTCGATACGTCTTTGGCTCTCGCGGCGACCTTATTCATGAAAGGAGCTCCAGTAGATTTCGCAGCTGTCAATTATCCAGTTCTGCCTGCGAAGACACCGACGCTTTTGACTAACCTTCCTAAATATTCCTGGAATCATTCTCGAAAATACTGGCACCAATCTAGAATTGCTGAGCAGCATGAGAAGCGACAATTCCCTCGAAATGACCTCCTTGGAACACTAGCAAACTATTCAAACCCTTTGGAGCCAGTGTGGAGGAATATTGTTAATTCAGATGATATGCCATGGGTTCGACACCATAAGATGCAGGATATGACAGTATATCCAATGGCAGGCTATATGACAATGGCCATGGAAGCTGCAGCTCAGAGAGCTGCAATGCGTAATGTTGCTTTCGATAAATTTGAACTACGCGAGATCACTGTTAGCCGCCCATTAGTCATTGCTGAAGGGTCGAATGTCGAAGTGAACATCACATTTAGAGCCCATGCTGAAGGTACACGTTCATCATCGGACAGCTGGGATGAATTTAGGGTCTTCTCTTGGGCCAGTGATCGAAGCTGGATTGAACACTGCCGTGGACTGATATCGGTTCAGAAGAAGGCCGATAACAACGTTGTTGACGGTGCTCAGCAGAAGCTCGACGAAAAAACGTTGCTAACTTCCGAAATTGCCTTCATTGACAAAGCATCAAACTGCAATGTTGATACCACACAAATGTACGAGACGCTTTCAATAGCAGGTGCCGGTTATGGAAAAACTTTCCAAGGGCTTGAAAACTGCAGAGCCAGCAACTCCAATGCTGTTGCAGATCTTATAATTCCGGATACTGCTGCCGTTATGCCAATGGAGTACGAAACTGATTGCATAATTCACCCCGCTTTGTTGGATCAGTTCATTCAAATCGTTTGGCCAATCTTTGGTGCTGGACGGAGGGGCCTTGATTGTTTCTATATGCCCTCTTTTGTCGAAAGTATGTCAGTCTTAACGGGTATTACTAGAAAGAGTGGTGATCGATTGAAGGTCTTTGGATCAGGCCGTCCCACACCATCCAATCCTTCACCCACGAAATTCTCATTCTTCGCCACAGATTATGACGGTGGGGATGAAAGCCTGCTGAGTGTGACGTCCCTGGTTATGACTCCTGTCCTCAATGGAGACAATGGTTCAGGAACGGTTACAAGCCGAGAACTTTGCTACAAGCTGGAATGGGAACCCTCCTTCGTACAAGAGGAGGATACCAAGGTTCAAGAAGATAGAGCAACTTCTCATACCGAGAGTAGTAATGCGCCACCTGAGCAGGAAATTGCAATTATTTGCGAAGCAGCGCAGCAAGATCTTGTTTCGAATCTGCAGAATCTAGTCTATGACTTCACGAAGAAGGCACCGGCCATTGGCTCATTGGGGAACACAGACACAGAAGGCAAAATTTGCGTGGTTCTCTCAGAACTTGATCATCCAACTATCTCAGCTATGGGAAAGCCTGAGTTCGAGGCAATCCAGACTATGGTCAAGCGTGCTTCAGGAATTCTATGGGTAGTTCGGGGAGCCTATACTGATGCAGAGAATCCAAACTCGCAAATGGTCATTGGAATGGCCAGAAGCATCCGATCAGAAACTCTACTTAAATTCGCCACCTTGGACCTTGGCACTTGTCCTCAACTCTCAGAAAAAGAGTCGGCGGCCAAAATCTTTCAAGTCATCCAGAAAAGCTTCTCCTCAACATCCAGTAGTATTGGTCTCGATTTGGAGTTTGCAGAAAGAGAGGGAGAACTCATGGTCCCGCGAGTTGTCGACGATTTAGAAATGGACAAATTCGTTCATCAAGAAACGCAGGAATCTCTGCTTCCGGATCTCCAGCTATTTGAACAAGAGGGACGACCATTGAAGCTAGTGATAAAAACCCCAGGGGCATTAGACACGATATACTTCACCGATGACCTTGTGGTAGGACAAGATTTACCTGAATATGAAGTCGAGATTGAGGTCAAGGCGACCAGCATGAATTTCAAAGATATCATGGTCTCAATGGGTCAATTGAACCAACCATATATTGGAGTCGAATGTGCTGGTATAATTTCTTCTGTCGGTAGTAAAGTTAAGGATCTAGCCATCGGAGACCGAGTTTGTGCTATGTCTGAAGGAGCTTATTCCACCTACGCTCGTTGTCTTGGAACCAGCGTACAGAAGATTTCAGACGACATATCTTTCGTCGATGCGTCTACGATTCCAGTCGTGTACTGCACGGCTTACTACTCACTATTTGACTTAGGTAGACTAGTCAAAGGCGAGAAAGTCCTTATCCACGCCGCGGCTGGTGGTGTAGGCCAAGCAGCAATTCTTCTTTCTCAGATGGTAGGAGCAGAGGTATTCGCTACCGTGGGCAGTATTGCAAAGAAAGAATTTCTCATGGCTGAATATGGCTTACCAGAAGACCACATTTTCTTCAGTCGAAACACCTCTTTTGCAAAGGCGATCCGTCGAGCCTCTGAGGGACGTGGAGTTGATGTTGTTCTCAACTCGTTGGCCGGCGACCAGCTTCGAGAAACTTGGGATAGTCTTGCCCACTTTGGACGATTTATTGAGATTGGTAAACGTGATATTGTTGGTAATACTCGACTAGAAATGGCTCAATTTGAGCATAATGCTACATTCTCTTCAGTGGATCTCACAGTTGTTGCAGCTGAGCGTCCTCAGATCATGAAGCGACTTCTTGCAAACGTGTTTGACCTCATGTCGAGGGGATCAATCAAACCTGTTTCTCCTATCACAGCATTCCCAATTTCAAATGTAGAATCGGCGTTTCGCACTCTTCAAAGTGGCAAGACCATGGGCAAGATTGTAGTCGTTCCTAACCCCGGAGATCAAGTCAAGGTAAGTTTCTCGTATATTACAGTCTTACCCTTCATATTCTAATAGCTGTTAGGCTGTGCCAAGGAAAACACCTAACAACCTGTTGAAATGCGATGCGACTTACATCATAATTGGTGGCACTGGCGGACTTGGCCGTAGCATGAGTCGATGGATGATTGAGAAAGGAGCTAGAAATATTGTTCTTCTTTCAAGAAGCGGATCAGCAACAGGTAAAGTCGGTGAATTAATCGATGAAGCCAAAACCAAGAGCGCCCAAATTGTTGTTCGGTCGTGCGATGTCTGTGACAGAGAGCAGGTCACCACGCTTCTTGCCGAAGGGATCTGCGATATGCCACCTGTGCAAGGTATTATTCATGCAGCAATGGTCCTTGACGTAAGTATTGCAATTCCCGATCATTCTAACGCTAATTAATATAATTAGGACGTTCTGTTTGAAAAGATGGCCTGGGAGCAGTGGGATGCAGTTGTCAAAGCTAAGGTTGCCGGAACGTGGAACTTCCACTATGCCCTTGCAGACAACCAAGTAGATTTTTTCATCTGCCTTTCTTCCGCAGCGGGAGCGGTTGGTAATCGTGGACAAGCAGCCTATTCTGCTGCAAACTGCTTCCTCAACGCATTTGTTCAGTATCGTAACAAGCACGGTTTCGCAGCTTCCAGCATCGATCTAACGGCTGTCAGCGATGTTGGGTATCTGGCTGAAAATGCAGAGAAACAAGCACAAGTGGTGGAGAATCTTGGAAGTGAGACAATCAGCGAAACAGAGGTTTTGGCCCTGATTGGTGCTGCCATTCGTGGAGATCTCCAAAAGAACTGCAATAACCATTGCATTACAGGCTTAAAAATTGGTTCCAAACCCCAAGATCTGTTCTGGCTCGATGATGCTAAATTTGAATACTTGAAAAAGGCTGCTCTTGCTAAGCAAGAAGAAGACGAAACAGCTTTACCGGCTGTCTCTCTAGCAAGCGCACTTAAATCTTCCACTTCTAAGGAAAAAGCTCTGCAGCTTGTGTGCGAAGGGTTGATGACGAAAGTCTCTGCTGTCCTGATGGTTCCAAGAGAAGAGATGGATTCTAGCCGTCCAATTGTGGCCTATGGGCTTGACTCTCTTGTTGCAATCGAGATTCGCAATTGGATTACCCGGGAGCTAGAAGCTAGCTTACAGGTATTGGAGCTATTAACAAGTAGCTCCATTACAGGACTAGGAGACTTGATTCTGAAGAAGAGCAAGCTTGTCAATTTTCAAACAGCAGATGCCGGAAATAGCGGATAATATGGAGACAAGTTATTTTCTGAATCTTTTGGACCTTACTTAATGCTACCTAACCCTGTCAATAATTTAATCTCGAATTCTATGAATTAATCAATTTATCTATCCATCTATCAATCAACATTTTCTGTGTACTCTAAATTCAACACTATAAGAAATGACTTGTAAATTTTAGGCCTACTATACAGCAACCTAGTATCTATTATGGACCATTCACATAAGTAGTAATGCTACCGAGACGCTTTTGCTGGCTGAAAATGCCTTTAGATGAAAACTGTTGCTCTTTGAGCAAAATAATAAGAAAACGCTTATACTTTTCAATGTAGGCTACTCTATCATCCTCATTTATAAGGACATATCGCAGAGGCGTAACAGAAGCGCAATCTAAAAGATACAGAAGCTTTTGAAACCCAAGGTTGAATCATAAAGTACGGTACATTACTGTCATCTCGAGACATTGGAAAGAGATCGAGGAGGTATGAAAAGGAGAAGGAATGAATGAGACCATCGGGTATAGTATAGCTCAAACCTACCTCCCTATGTCGATGTCCTCTGGCTCCAAGGAAACATAGGTAGTAGAGCCAAAACTCATGATTATGATCTTAATCAGACGTAAATACGATCAGAAGCTAGCAGCTTCCACAGCATAGCAATCAAAGCTCGTATCTAACAGTACAGAGAAAACAATGCTCATTATTGAAATTTTAGCAATTCAAGTTTGTTCAGCAGAATGACTAGAGTTATATGATAACAATTTCTCAGTGCAAAGTATGTGTCAAAAACAGCTCAATATTAGTCTCCGGTTCGATGAGTATCTATAGTCAAGTATTCAAGCTTAGTGTTCAAAAGAGTAGAGCCATTTCCGCCATGTCTCCGAGAGCCCCGTTTAGTTTCTAGCTATGTGCGATCCAAGACAGCGCCCTTAAAGTACATTTATCTTAGACCTTTAGCTACAATTCATTCTTTTCTGGCCTCTACCTGCTAGCTGGGTATATAACTATTCCTCTATGCCTTGTCACCGATACAATACAACTATCTACCACTACCACGTGACCAGACCATTCTGCTACCACATTAGCCTCGGCTAATGAAAGGGGTTACCTTCTTACCTACTTTGTGTATACACTAGAATATTACCTTAATCGATGACGGCAGGCAAAGCTCTTGAAAAATAATCTTTATATAAATTCATACGGACTGTTTTGTTATTCATCTAAATTTCTCCACATGGCAATCTTTAAATCAACCAAGTAAGTCTCAGCAATGAGGATGTACCTTGATTGTGGGGCCGCTGTCAGGCTCCACTGTAATAAATAACGTCGTCATAACAACCAGCCTCCCACAAAAGACAAAAAATTATGACATGAAACAAAATACTAGCTGATTCCATAAGAACTACGTACGTACTGTAGAATAGTGTAAAACAAAGGGTATTACTACTATGTGGTCATTTCGGATAGGTTAGCGACAGCTCCACCTCAGAAACAAAGATAATGTAGTCTTAGAACCTGATTACGACGCTTCCAAAAATCGAAGGCTGGGGAACACTCCGAGCTATGGTAAATTTGCAGCTTTAAAAGATAGGCTTAGCTGCCATATTTCCTATCACTCTTACTTGCATCTTTCATCACGCTACTTCTTTTTGAATTACTTAGCACTATATACTACTATACTTATGCTTTGTGGATTGGAAGCGTTTAAGATCAGGCCCTTTCCATTTGAGCGGCCTTTCTACTTGTCTTAAATTTCCCTCTTTTGACTTTTTATACATAATCCACCGATATGATCTTCACGAAAATAGTTGCGGCAGTTGCCGGGGCTCTGTTAGCTGGTCAAACGATTGCAACGTCAACCTGCGATCCTCTCGACAGCACATGTAAGTAAGTCTCTACCATGCTAAACTATCCAGGTCAGACACTAATTTTTTGCTTGCAGCATGCTCCGCAGATGAAGCTCTGGGCATGACAATCAATGTCGACTTCACTCAAGGCTCCGTGGACGCTTTTGATGAGTCCGGTAGTCCCACGTACAACTCCACTAATGGCGTGACATTCACCATCAACGAGTCCGGCGACGCACCACAACTGGGCTCCATCTTCTATATTATGTTCGGCCGCGTTACTGCCTCTGTGAAGGCTGCACCTGGAAATGGTGTTATCTCATCGGTAATCCTAGTATCAGACGACGGTGACGAGATCGACCTGGAGTGGGTGGGCTCCGATAATTCACACGTACAAACAAATTACTTCGGCAAGGGACTAACGACATCGTGGGACCGAGGCCAATACAATACGGCCGCGGACTGCCAGGATGAATTTATCACCTACACGATGGATTGGACCAGCGAGCGTATCATTTGGATGGTTGGCAACACGGAGGTCCGGACGCTGTACGCGTCCGATGCCGAGTATACATCTGCTGGCGTGAGTGAGTATCCGCAGACACCGATGCAGGTCAAGTTGGGGGCGTGGGCAGTTGATAATAGCAGTGCCGAGGGCACCATCGAGTGGGCAGACGGACCTGTAGACTGGAGTGACGCGCCGTTCCAGATGAGTGTTAAAAGTATCACTGTCACAGATTACAGCACTGGTTCGTCTTACAGTTATGGTGATACGTCGGGCAACTGGACGAGCATTACGAGCGACGGAGGGGAGATCAATGGGAATCTAGATAGTTCATCATCGCTAACAGTGACGGCGACTGCGGCGAGTGCAACGGGGACATATGCAAGTGTGCCGGCGGGAGGTATTGCATCAGTGACGGCAGTGAGTACTGCTACTGGTTTGCCAGCTGGGTGGGTTTTAATGTCGAATGGAAAGCTTAGGCGGTCAGGCTCGGCAACTCTTAGTAAGTCTTTCAGGAACCTCTTGCTTTAACAGCAAGGTAAATAAGACCTGCAGGAGTACTAACTAGCTTCATATAGGCCCGCCTTGTGTCATCGTTCTTGCCAGCCAGCTCACAGTCACCTTTTTGGCTTTGTTCATCTCACTAAATGCTTTTAACGGTGGCTGGGGCTCTTGATCATCTTCTTTTGTTTGATGAATTTGAAATGAAGAAGATAGCGGACCACTGTAAAGTGAGAAGCACGGTGCGGTAAGACCTTCGGCACCAACATGTCGTTAGGAAACCAATCAACATGATCTGGACGTGCGCTCGTAATTTCACGGGAAACCACACAGCTGGGCTAACCAGTTTGATATCTACCTCACAGTAGCACTATAGGTAGAGTTTGAGCGAGAATAAAACGCTCTTATTAAATTTAAAACTCGATTTGTAGAGATAGAGCCAGGGAGCTGCGGGTTATTGGACCGTTTTTTTACGGTAAAATCTTATTACTATAGGTTTCTTCATGGGATGGAGAAAATGATTATTTCAACTCAGAATACACCGAGGGCATTATCATAGGCTAAGCTTCAGATAATAGAAAGTATATAGTGGTCAGTTCTGGAGGCTAAAAGCTATTATAAAAATGTGTAAACGGGAACAGGTTATATATAAACACACCTTGGTTAAACCAGCCAGGGACCTATAAATAGAGACTATGAGGCCCTCAGTAGTCTTTTAGTTGCCAGAAATAATATGAAAGAGAATTATAAAATGATCTCTGAGTGACGGAATATGCAAATATCTGAAAATATGGCTTGATATTAGTTGAAACATGATACAGTACAAATTCGACGATCGCTTTGATAGCCACACTGAAGTTATCACTTCTAATTATAATAGTAATATAAAGATATAATGAGCTAGCATCAACATGAATAGATGTTATCAAAAAGCTTCTGGGCTGCGAATAACCATGAAATCAAGGCTTTTCATAACAAGCTGGCCCGGTATCAAATAGAGAGAGATGGAGCTTAAGCTCAAATAATAACTTGCTTATCTACGTATTATTTTGTATATTTCTTACTCGCGGCCTAACTTACTGTACTGTAGTAGTGGTTGTGACGTCAAATGACATCCTGGATCTGGTTAGCTTATTACAAGTATTTCATTCTCAAATGCTTCGTGTCCCACAGCATCTTTCTGACATCATATTGGCTCGCTTTTTGCTCGTGACTTTGGATATCACCGCTATAGTGTGATTGGACACCCCAGAGTAGCTAGTTTATACTTTATTTTCCAGGGCTTTGGCTTCAGTTTTAACTCCAATCAATACATCCATTCCTCTCATCACTGCCACTGACAGTTAAATCTTGGCACATAAGCTTGCACCCTGCCTCGCATGTCTTGCGATGCCGCTAAGCTTGTCCAGAGTCACTAACATGGCAAATACCACCCAGGGCGAGTCCATCTATCACAATGGTTGACGTTAATACAGTCTTTGACATGAACGACATTGTGCCGTTTCGAATCTGGCAAGTGATTAGATGACAATTCGCTTTTTACGCTTCAAACTCCAGCCTCTTCAATTTTCTTTCGGTCCTTTAGTTTTCTCCAGAAACTCCATGTTTTCTCATTAAGGCCTATAAACATTCAGTTGCGAACCCGAGGAGAAATCAGCAAAGGATTATCTACCATAAGCTACCGTGTCCACAAAACCTTGCGAAACAACCAAAAACTGAAATAAGTTAGTCTAAGATTGATTATGACTTAGGTTTTAAATTAAGCTGGCCTACTTTGTCAATGGTGCCTACTACAAATGGAGCACGTCTTCCAGTGGCTGTCTGGTATATACGAACAGCTGTTGGCATAGCCCATATTAACATATAGACCATTGGGTAAGTTAACATTCGGTAAGAAACCTGTGCTCCATAAATTAGAATTGCTTGTGGTCAATTGCCAGAAAATGCTCACTTTGTGTAATGTATGCGACTCCCCTATTCTTAAATGAACAGATCCACGTAAGCTTCTACTTACTACATCATTAGATGCATCATCATCATCATCTGCTACTGAACTTCCAAATGTAGAGAGTATCGAGAACCGTTTCTTTGTCGGTGAAGTTGGTACTCCACCTGACTGTAGACTGGAAAGCGTGTTATCAAATGAGCTGAACCGTCGGTGCTCCATCTGCGATTTTCCGATAATGAGGAAGACTCTGATGTAGAGGCCAAGCATAATGATGATAATTATCCATCGAGGAATGTAATTTAGAAATAGACTAGTTCGATCGCTGCTGAGTGCGCACCCTGAATATGTTATGAAAATGTGGTCTAAACACAAGAACAGGAGTACTTACAAGAGCCTGTATCCTTATAGCCATAAATACCTAGTCCAACACTAGCCATGATGATAGATACTGTCCAGGGAAGAGCCCATACTATTATTTTATGGTCTTCTATCCAAGATGACATACGCAAGTGGCCCCCTAGAACCAGATATGTACAAACGGCAATGACCAGGACCCAATAGTCGGCTATCATAAAGTTAGGCGCGAGTTCAGTATGATAAATCATCCAAACGTACTTTGCACAATGAACAACTCCATTATAAAGCCATTAAATTCGCAAAATCTTTTCTCTCTCGGTTTGCCAATATTCTTCCCTATCAGGTTCATTACCACTGCCGACAGGAAGTTGGCCGCCATCCAGAAGTCGCTCAAGGCAAGTCCTCTTTTGGAGTAAGCATAATGGAAGAAACTTATGGGGCTAAACCTCTAAGTCTTACAGAATAAGCTGGTGCCTAAAGCCTCGTAAATGCTTGAAAAGCTAGGTTTATCAGTACGAGAAGCAAAATACAGGTGGTCATAACAAACCCCAAAGCTTATAATTATCCATCCAGCACCAAGCAAGGAGAGCACCGAGGCAACCATTATGACGATGCTCAAGATGTAAATTTGATGATTAGTTGTTGGTGCAGACAGCACTGCTTCATGGACGGCACCCATAATGAATTTTATTGGCGAGTTGGATTCTGGACTAACGAAATACCTCTCGGTGAACTTGTTTTAGCATAGTGTCTTCTCGGCAATATTAGAATTAAAACATAGTCCTCATCATATAATGAGCCTAGAATTTTTCGTTCCAGTGAATTCAAGAAGAATACAAAACATAGTGTTACAGAGGCAGTAAATTATGAAAGGGTGGGATCCTGCCCAAAAGATAAATAGCCGCCAGCCTGATAAGTTTTAAAAGAAATGCAGATTCAAAAACGGATCTGGGGCCACTTCTCATCACAGCATGACAATAGTGCGGCTTTGCTTTTGGATCCTCGAGAATTTATGCTTACAGAAAGGATAATGAGGGTGCCTGATCACATTCTTTGCATCCGTCTTAAATTCTATGCTTTTGGCTTGTCACGTGACTTGGAGATGGTTGCGAACAGGCGGGCGAGGAATGCGGACCCACTGCAAACGGAAGCACAGACTACTACATTATCCCGCTTTCAGTTTATTTATTTTTCTTCTTTACTTTTTGTAATAGTGGACCCCATTACTTTGAACTGGCCATTCGTACCTGTTGCATAATGGAGGAGGGGTTTTCTATAGCCGAAATTTCATTCATAAGTGATTTTAATACTAACTCGTAACTTATTTGTTTATCTCTATCTTACTAGTAAACAAAGTACGACTATCGACGATAGAGGCTAGTACCTAAAGATAAAAATGAACTTATAGTTCCTATATCTAAATTTGAACGTTGTCTTTAAAAAGGCCGCAGTCGGTTTTGACAGAGAAGCAGGTTTATAGTAATACATCTCCAACGGGGTCGTACCCGGAATGGAATAACAATATTCCAACAGCTAGGAGCGATAAATTTGCTTGTATTTCCTGATGTACACATTGTGATGTCACTCGTGAGTACTCATAGTAGGTCGCAAAGTTGATTTTTTAAGTTACTTACACTTACCGATGGAGATTACCGATGGGAGTTCTACGAATTGTTTAGAGAAAATGATAGCTTCACGTGGTGGTTTAGAAAGTTTGCCGCCTCGGATAATTAGGACTACGACATAGTAAGTGCTTTAGATCGATTGTCTAAGATTCCATACTGAAAAATGTCCGATGTCTACAGGCTGGATATATTCTATAGTACAATTTGCAATCGTAGTCCTCCATTTCCGTTATATCGACCACCTAAGGAATCGTTAGCATCAATAGATCAACACACTACAAAACAATTATCATTATACCTATTTGAGTCGTTGGAAAGGATATTTGATTCAAGCTGTAGTTCGTAGGATATTGTTTTCGTTATCAGCATGGAACCTCAACTTGTGCGAACAATCTCCCAGACAGTGGCCGAACGTGTAGGCATTTGTACCACATGTTTGATTATCAATTAGTAGGAAATGGGCAACAGCATTGATGGTAGGCGCATTTGCAGCTTGGGGCCAGAAAGAAAGACTACTTCATTGAATGGCTTCTGAATACTTGCAGAGCACAATCCAAGGTCGAGTTTGAACTAGAGATTAGCGGCACCATCGCTCTAGAAAGCATGCTAGATTAGCAATGTTTGAAATATGGAATGAAATAAATTGTGTACGCTTAGAAGGGGCATGACTCATTATACACTGTATTATTCATACATGGACATATCAAATGATACACTGGAATTTCACGACAATAATCAGGGAGCTTTCTTCACTTTCCCCATATCTCTTCTCACGGCCCTACCAAGAAAAAAGGTGATCAGAGATCGCCCGTTTTCCGGAATCTAGGGCCTTCGCTGCGACGACATGTGCCAAAAAAGGTAAATTATCGTTCGATTATTCTGCAACTAGCACCAGAATCTCAGATGTTGAATTAAAAATGCTGTTGATCTTTGCTAGTGAGTTGGCTTTCCCGATGCACGCCTTTATCCAAATCGCCGTGTCATCGTTTCTCTTCTCGGTGTATGGTCCAATCACAAGCGACGCCGATAAATGTCGCCGGAGGAAGTGGATCCGATATCAGGTGGCACAGAGCTATCCGCACTACGAGGCAAAAGTTCCCAAGTTTCCCGATACATTCTGCGATGACTTTTCCGCCTTCACATATATTTTATGGCTGGCATTTATAGCTCTTTAATTCTTATATGACTCATAGCAGCCGGCTAAAGTCCCTTTTTTTCATCCACAGCTTATGGAATTTGTCAAAATTTCTACTTTTCTTTTTATAAACTTTACACTGAAAAAAAAAGAACACAATGGCGCGTGATTCTATTGTCATCATTGGGTAAGTCATTGTGACAATTGTCAATATCAAAATTCTGATTGGGTACTAGAGCTGGTATTATTGGCTTGAATACAGCTTTGGAGCTCTCTCAACGTGGATATGGTAGCCAAATCACCATCGTTGCCGAGCACATGCCCGGTGACCTCTCCATTGCTTACACCTCTCCATGGTTAGTAAGCCCTTTACAGTTTTTTGTGTGAAAAGCACAATGCCACATGAGTAGTCGTCCAACTTGAAAAGTTTCATGCTGATGTGGTAAATCAGGGCTGGTGCCAACTTTTCTGCTATCTCTGGCAATGATGCCAATGCCCTGAGATGGGATAGAGCTGGCTATCTTGCTATGTGGAAGTTGATTGAGGATGGCCGACCAGAGGCTGTTTATCTAAAGAAGACCAAATTAACCGAGTATTGGGACGCGATGCCAGATACTGGCAAGGTTGAGAGCATGAAGGGATATTTGAAGGATGTAAGTCATTCTTGACCAGAGCGTACAATTTATCGGATTTGCTAATCATATGCCCTAGGTTATCATTCTATCACCAGAATCATTACCTGCTGGAGTTGCCTTTGGCCTTCAATTCACAACAATCACTTTGAATGCCCCTGCCCATCTCCAAACTCTTCAAACTCTTCTTGTTTCCCCAGAGTATGGCGCTGTTAAGTTTATCAAGAATCGTCTGCCATCGTTAGAGGCGGGCTTTCTCTCATCAAACACCAAGGTTGTCTTCAACTGTGTAGGAAATGCTGCATCCACTTTTGAAGGTGTTATGGATTCTAAAGCATATCCCACTAGAGGCCAGGTAGTACTTGTCAAGGCACCCAAAGTCCAAGAGAGTATTATGCGACACGGTGCTGGTTATGAGACTTATGTTATCCCACGACCAAACTCGGGCGGAAATGTTATTCTCGGTGGCTACATGCAAAAGGGAAACTCGTAAGTGTTTCTGTAGCATCTATTTTGTTGTATAATCTAATCAGTATCAGATCTGGAGCTGTGGTTCCAGCAGAAACCGAGTCTATTTTAGCACGGACTGGTGCTTTATTACCTGTCCTGAGAGACCAGGAGACTAGAGTTATCACAGTTGTTGCAGGCTTAAGGCCATCAAGGGTGGGTGGGGCAAGAGTAGAGGCTAAGCAATATAAACAACGAGGCTTGGTTGTGCACAACTATGGTGCCGGTGGAACTGGTTACCAAGCAGGTATGGGTATGGCTGAGGATGCTGTGAACCTGGCTATGAGTACTCTTGAGGAGTTATCGTTCAAAGCTGCACTATAATGAGATTTAATCGTTTAGAAAAATGGAATGTAATTTATGAATGTGTGATTTGCAAAACTTCGGATACTATTCTACATGCTATCCTTGTCGAGATCCAGAAATAGTAACTCGCCCAAGTGACCTCATATTATCTCATCATATAGGGTCACCCCCAATATTTGTGACAAGCTATTTGTATGTGTATTGAACATAAAAAAACATGATTAAACACTATTAATTGAAAAAGAATTTTCGTACGTCTTGCTATAAAGCGATTTATCAGATGCAGATCTATAACAGAAACGGATTAAATCAACTCGATTAACTTCGTTAGCACTACTTTAAACGCCGGCCCACCTTTCAACGCTAGGGTACCTCACTATCGCCAAATGATGCATAATAAACCTCAACTTTCGCGCATAAGTGGGAGACAACTGTATCTACGACATGGACTCAGGTGCGCCTAGTCCCTCTTATAGCATTGTTTCCAGCCAGAAGGCAGGTCAGGGGCCAAGAAAATACATGAGCAAGACTCAGAGGGCGTGTGACTTCTGCCGCAGTCGCAAATCCGCATGCCAAATCGACACAGCTCCTCCGTGCCGCCAATGCATTGGACACTCCAAAAACTGTACCTTTACGGGTCTGAAGGTAAAAAGAAGTGCACAACCGGCAAAGAAACAAGCCGCTACCAATAGGATTACTGCCAGCAAGACGAGCTCTGGGCTAACACCGACTTCATCATCAACTGTTGCTTCCTCAGCAATCCAGCTGTCAGAAACACAGCCTCCCGAGCCTAATACAGGCTTTCGCCTCAACAGTCACGATTGGAATGACTTCTTCTTCACCGACATCACGGATTCATCATGGTTCGACAAGCTCGTGGAGGCTTCTGATGCAGACGGCGAGCTCCAATCAAATTTGTCGCCCGGTGCGACTTCTAATGGGAGAGGCTTTGACCAGGTGATGACGGATTTCCAGCCAAGTTTCTTTGAAGGGATCTTCAAAGAGAGCCCTCAAGCTCATAATGAGGAGAGGTCTCTAGACAACCTCCCCGGCATGACTGCTGAGCTTTGTGGGTTGACTGGAGATATGGACCCTTATCTGCTTCGTCGATACAGGTATAATGAGAACGCTGAATTCGGATTCTCGAAGCTTTCAATACGGACTGTGCAAGATTCTGAAATCCCCGCTCAGTTCCTGCTCTCGTTGACTGACTTGAGCTCTGATTCGCGTACTGAGGCTGAGCTCGAGGAAAGTGTTGGAAGTGGCGGAAGTGAGAGTGAGAGAGAAAAGCTTACCACGCTGATCCCTTCTGAAGTTGGAGTACGCCTTATTCAATTGTGAGTATTTCCATTGGTTCTATTCCTAATCACATATTCACCTCCTAGGTGAATAGTCCACTTAGTTGCGGGCTGCTATGCGATCTTTATGCTATAATTATCTATTGCCTTCACTATAATAATTTAGGTCTTTATCTGAGCAAGTGTAGGTTTCTTCGATTTATCTATCCACAATTTCCGATACTTTCCAAGATAGAGCCGCCAGATCCTTCGACAGCTCCAACACATCTACTAGCTTCCATTTATTGTATTGCACAGCCATATGCAACATATGATGACCGGTTATGCATCGACTTTGCATACAAAGCACCGTCATCGCAGAAGCTATTCAACATTGCATGGAAATCTGTAAATCAGTCTCTCCATAGCCCCACTGTTGCCACAGTGCAGGCTCTACTGATCTTACTGCTGCGACCACCCACCAACGAGCTCGTTCTTGATAGTACATTTAAATGGGCCCTTTTAGGAACTACAGTTTCCACTGCACAATCCGTTGGTCTTCACCTTGACGCTACTAGCTGGAAGCTGCCACGTGATGAGGTCCATCTTCGCAAGCGTTTGTCTTGGGCTGTGTTCGCTGTTGACAAATGGTTTTCACACAGTTTAGGGCGGCCTAGTCATATCAACATAAACGACTGGCTAGTATACGAGCTAGATATATATGATTTAGACACAGGTGCAAGAGAAGCCATCCACGAAGAGACATCTATAAGTCTGCAATTCTCGCGTGTCACTGTTATTTTGGACCAGGTATTGAGGGCATTATAGTAAGAATTCCGTAAGCAGAGATCAAGATCACGTATTAATGTTTTTAGTTCCCTAAGAGCAGTTGCCCATTTGGTCTCTGATTACAAAGCGACGTTAAAAATATCTCGAGAGCTTCTGAAGGATCTTACCACCTGGTATCATGATCTGGACCCATATTTTCACTCAGGTCCACCGGGTGATCTCTCGAGCGACCCAGATCCGAAACTCTCTATTCATTTCTGCTATCATGCAGTGAAGATCACTATTCTGCGAGCTCTTTTAAGACCGTTCTACTCTGCAAAAACCGTTCAGCCCAGGGATCCACAAGAGCTTTCCGAATGGTTGTCAGCTAGGCTTAATTGCCGTCTAGGTGCCAAGGTTGGAGCCAGTGCTGCAATAAATAGTGTGTCTTTATTAAGAGCATCACATTACCAAGCATTTTGGGCTCCTTGTAAGTGCTGATTGGGATGGACCGCAGTATTAAAACTAAATCTCAATCTAGGGAGCAAAACGCATTTTGCGTTCATAACAAACCTGCTTTTCCTTTTGACAATCACTAGCCCTCCAGAAGAATCAATCGCAGCACTAGATACATTAAACAAAGCCCGTCAAATCTATAGGGTGCAAGCGCGAAGCTTTGCAATGGTTCGCTTCGCTCTACTTCGAATTGATGCCGTCTTCTGGGTTGGCTTCGATAAACTTATCAACAAAAATGCGGACGAGTCTCCCAATATCACCTAAAAAAGATTTGTATCTAATTGTACATGTATATAGATTAAATCTTTTAATTTCGATCCATTATTAACTAGAACTAAAATGGCTCTCCTGCATGTGCATTTTTAAGTACGAAGCAGGTATCCTTGATGTAATCTTGAGCTTTGCTCAAACCCCTCTCAGGGGAATTATAATGTGCAAAAGCATGCGGCACGCCCAAGTACCGCTTGACCAGGACCTTGTTTCCTGCTTTTTGCAATAAGGTTCCATAATATTCTCCCTCATCTCTCTCCACGTCGAACTCGGCTGTGACGATCATGGCGGGGGCTAGGTTCTGAAAGTTTGGAGCAAGAACAGGTGTCATTCTCCAGTCTGCTAGGATCTTTTCTCGTTTTACTACATCTGGTGAGTATTTTCTCCCAAGTCATATCTGTGAACAAGACAAACCTGGATCAGTGCCGATGAAGTAATTCAGGAACCATGATTCCCTCTGTACAGGACCCCATGGGGCATTGGCACAGAATACAGCACTTTCATACTCACAGGTAGCAACATCCATTGGGCCTTCTAAAGGACAGTACCTCATATCGGTCGCGGGGACGGTGAGCAGTTGTAATTTTAGTGGTACGCCTTCGTCTCGAGCAAAGTGAGACAGGACAGCAGCCATGTGTCCACCAGCAGACAATCCTCCAATGGAGATACTTTGAGGGTTGATGCATAATTCCTTTGGATTTGAAATGACCTAGTTTTTACATTAGTATACTAATACGCCATACTTAGAAATGCTATTGAGATGGAACTAATTTCCTCACCCATTTGACAGCATCCCAGCAGTCATAAATTGCTACTGGAAAACGATACTCTGGTGCCATGCGGTAGTCGACATCTACAACGACCATGTCCACGTTATTACAGACTTGTCTGCACCAGCTTTGCTCAGAGGCTAAACCTCCTACGACCCAACCGCCTTTAATGAGTTAGTAAGTTTGGGACCTTTTTACCTTATGGAATAATTACCTCCATGCATATTGACGTGAACTGGAAACGGGCCAGGCCCTTTGGGAGCATATACTCGGCAAGTAATCTCTCCAGCTGGGCTAGTAACTGGAATAGTCCAGTCTTTCACGTCAAAAACATCAGGACCTAATAGGACCCAGATGATCAGTATTTAGAGTTATGATCAAATGAAAAAACGCCTCACCTCGCCATGTTGGGTATGTGAAGCTATATTTTGCTGGGCACTTGCGAAACTCCTCAACAGTCACCTGACTCGCAGGTATAACTTTGGAACCGTGTTCAGTCCATAGTTTTAACCATTCTGGATCCAACCCAGGTAGGAGCTTCTCTGGAATAGAGGGATGTTGTGATTCTGCAACAGATATAGATCCCATGATGACTGATTAGTGCAATTGCAAGGGTATAAAAAGCGAAAAGTACAAATGATCAAAGGTGTCAGAGTTTGAAAGTGGAAGAGAAAGTAGGTAAAGAAAGGACATGGAGACTAGATTGGCGAATTTCTCATGGGAAGTCTTTCCCTTAGTTAACCTTATTAGGTACAATAGATAGAGCTCATGTTCCAGCATTCCATACATTATCATGTCAGTCCCACAATTCCAAGCGGCTGAACAAAGTACTTGGGATTGATTATGGAGAGGGTTGAGATACAAGAGGGGCGATAAAGAGCATTACAGGTAAGTGTGGCCCCTTGGGAACCCCTCGATCCTGCCAACTCCGCCTTCCAAAGTGTCGGACAGCCAAGATTTCATTGCCGAAAGTGGAATCCTACGTTTTCGGCACGAGCGCTCATTGGCGGCATCCCACGGCTCTGGCCGATACCGACTCGAAATTTGCATTGAGCGAATGGAATGGCCTTCCAAAAGGACCCACACGATCGGCGACTGTCGACGTTGCACGATTGGGGGCTGGATATCAATGATTACTGGCAGCTAAATTGGAAACTATACCAAGGGCCGCGCAGTTTGGTGTAGTGATAAGGACATGATTGTTTTCAAGAGTCGGTCAGATGTATAAGGGTTGAGGGTGATCCTCCATGTCGATCTGAGCTGCATCATTCCAATTCCTCTATCCCCTATCAAGTTCTGATATTCAATTTTCAAAATCGAATATCAGAAATTGAAAGAAGCTGCACTACCTGGACTCGAGGATGTCGGTCGAGAAAGCATCACTGCCAACCATGACCAAGGATGTCGAGGATTTGGAGTCTTCGCCTGTCAGGACGCCTTCCATCATCCTTGGGGAATCATCCGGAGACATGAGAAGAGTCCCAGACACTATCCCATGGGTTGTAATTCTCATTATTCTAGTTGAGCTCGGAGAGCGATTCACTTACTTTGGACTGAGCGGTCCAATGCAGAATTATATCAAGTAAGTCACATGGCGGCGAGCTATGGACGTTGCAGATAATTGATACATTACCTCTAGCAATCCCTATGACCCTGGATCTGACCTCCCAGGTGCGCTCGGTAAAGGGCAACAAGTTGCATCGGCTCTAGGAAATTTCTTCAAGTTCTGGGCCTACGCATCTACCATTATTGGAGCTATTGTAGCAGGTGTGTGCAAAAACTGGCATCGAATATACCTTTTTGTTCAACAACTAACTGCTGCTCTGCAGACCAATTCCTTGGAAAATTCAAAGCCATCTGCATTGCCTGCGGTGTCTATATAACTGGACTTACTATTCTCGTAGCAACGGCCACGCCAGCTTCAATCAAATCGGGCGCTGCGTTCGGCGGTATTATTGCTGCTATGGTTATAATTGGACTTGGAACTGGCGGTATCAAGGCCAATGTCACTCCCATGTGCGCTGAGCAGTATAGAAATGAAGGTGCCTATATCAAGACATTGAAGTCGGGAGAGCAGGTAATTGTCGATCCGGAATTGACTGTTGAGCGCATGTTCAATTGGTTCTACTGGGCTGTCAACGTTGGTGCCCTCTCACCTCTAATCACTGTCAATGTCGAGGCCAAAGCCTCTTTCTGGCTAGCCTTCCTGATCCCGTTAATGTAAGCGCACAAACAGTTTTCCAACTTCCCAATTTGCTAACTACCATTATAGCGTCATTGTCATCTCAACTATCGTTTTCGTAGGGAGCAGCAAGAGATTTATTAAGACAAAGCCCCAAGGCTCCGCCATTGTCGATGCAGCTCGCCTTATCTCCATCGCTATCAAAGAGAAGGGCTTTGAAAATGCCAAGCCAAGCACGCTTCGTGAACACGGAAAGGAGAACGACTACGCCTTCACCCAATCGCCTCAATACACTGATGATTATGTCGAGAAGGTTCGAACTGGTGTCACAGCTTGCAAGGTGAGCAGCTATTCTGGGCTGATTAGTCTACATAGATCTAAATATTTCAGTTTTTCGTCTTCTTGCCTCTATACTTCATCAGCTGGGTCCAGATCTGGAACAATCTGATCTCTCAAGCTGGAACAATGGCTCTCCATGGAACACCAAATGATCTATTGCAAAACCTCGATCCTATTGCATTGATCATATTCCTTCCACTGCTAGACTGTAAGTCACAGCCCTAAATGAAAGACAACTGCTTCTAACATACTCTCTTAGTTGTTGTTTACCCCGTCCTTCGCCACTGGAAGATCGAGTTTCGTCCAGTCACTCGTATCACAACTGGCTTCATTATGGCGGCCCTCTCTATGGCGTATGCAGCTGTTCTCCAACATTACATCTATAAGTCTCCAGCAAACTCCATCCACGTTTGGATCCAAGCTCCTGCATATATCCTTGTAGCTTTCTCTGAAGCTTTTGTCATTGTCACAGGCCTCGAGCTTGCATTCACAAAGGCACCAGAATCGTACGTTCTTGATGACTGTGCTAATTCTATGCTTGTTTAAACTAACACATAAATAGTCTTCGATCCTTTGTATCTGCTCTATTCTGGCTTACTATTGGAATCGCAGCAGCTATTTGCATTGGACTAACTCCAGTTACCAAAGATCCAGAGATCTTGTGGATGTATACTTCCTTGTCCGTGATTACATTCGTCGCAGGATGTGCCTTTTATGCTTGCTTTAGAAAGTCTCTCACTTAGGATCGTTGTAAATAGTCTAGTGCAAGGCGATGAATTTAAGTTATGTTTAGTTGAATTTTGCAAATAAAGACGGCTGACCATAAATATGCGGCTTGGATAAACGGGGATAGATCTTAGGCGTTCCATACAAAGGAAAGGTGCACATATTTGAGGTATACAGATACAGTACATATAAAGGACATTTGTTAAGTATGGAAGTCAGTAAATAATGCTGTGAAATGCGACTGGGACCTGAATTCGCGGTTTAGAAATCACATGGTTTAACATCAACAAGAGAAATAGCATCGCAACCTAACCATAAAGTAAGCATGATTGGTAAATTATGAATTAATATGTGAAAAATGCATATTGATCAATAAATATTATAAGTTGTTGTCCTATCAGTCATCCTATTAGAGAATCAATAACCTTATAGAAAGCCAATTAAAGCTTCTAGCTCATTAGAGAACTTTTTATGATGATATTAGTAAACTAAAATTGACCAATTTAAATTTTTTATGTCTCCCTGTTGGTGCACGTCAAGTAACATAAGAATCGACGTGTAGGTCAATAGGTATTTAGGTAGTTTGTTACAGAAAAGTGTATTAAAGAGAGTATAAGTGAGGAAAGTATAAATACCTCCCTTGCTAAGAATACTGTTATACTTGTTCTACCTATTGAACCTTATATAGATAGATTCTATTATTGTCTATCAATTACTTTAGAGCTAACGAAAGGGTGCAAATTTAAGAATTAATTATATATTCTGGCCTAGCAAGGAGCTGCTGTGAGGTAACACCTTCTAATCATACTGCTAGTTATAGGACCACACCCAGCCTAAACCTTCATCTTCTCAAACATCGTGACGGTCTCTTGAAATGCCCGCAATCTAGCTTCAACATCCCGCTTCCGGCTCTCAGCTGATTGCATAGTATCAGTGACATCTTTCTCCTGTATTTTGCTCAGCTCTGATATAATAGCGTCGATCTCAACCTGTTCTCTCCTTGCTTCATCTACCTTTGCCTTAATCTTTTCAGCCTCCTTTACAGTATCATGTATATAATCTTTGACTTCAAGATAAACATTTGCATCAGCGGAAATGGGGAAAACTGCACAGTCCGTAGGATTGATTTCTCCAACCTTTAAAATAATGATCTTGACTGATGTCTTGCCAATAAGTGACTCGATCGCGGAGAGCTGCGTTGACATAGTATCATATGAGATTTGATTAAGAGCTGCGATATAGGCTACGCCATTATCCTTAACGGCATAGTCCGCTAAGAGGGAACGGATAGCTTTCGAGCAGCCCAGTACAAGCTCATAAGCTACCTCGGATCTCGAGTCATGAAAGGATGAATTATACTCTGGATACTCGGCGATCGTGATCGATGATGTATTATCGCCTGGTCTGCGTGGTAGTCGCTGCCAAAGTTCTTCAGTCAAGAAGGGCATGAATGGAGACAAGAGTCGTAAGCCAGATTCGATTGTAGTATAGAGTGTGTCCATGGCTGAACGAGCTTCTTCGGGCGTGCCATCTGAGATGATCGACTTCGAGTTTTCGATGTAGATATCGAACAGTTCATCGTACAAGTAGCGGTGACTGATCTGGGTCGACTTTGCAAATTCACGCTCTTCGAGTGCCTGGTTTATTTGTTTTGCAGCGGTGTTCATCTTCGTCAAGATCCATTTCTCTGGCAGACTCTCCTTTCCTGTCAGAGTACCACTCTCACGAGGAACAAAATCATTGCCAAGCTTTCCAAGGACGTATTTCGTGGCTTGATAGATCTTGTTACAAAATTTTCGGTAGCCATGCATTGTCTTTATGTCGAAATTGATATCGCTGCCAGATGATTGAGTGTAATTTATGAGCGAAAACCGCAAGGCATCGGCCCCTACCTCAGGAATGCCTTGTGGGAAAGCCTTCTTCTGATACTTCTCAGCATTCTTGACCTCGCTTTGGGCTAGGTTACCTTGCCGAAGCTTTTCATGTAGACCGTCGAGACTAATGCCGTCGATTACGTCAATTGGATCAATAACATTTCCGAGGGATTTCGACATTTTCCTACCGTCGCTATCGCGTATCAAGCCGTGGCAGAAGACTTCAGTAAAAGGTACCTTTCCAGTCAATTTCAGAGAGAACATGATCATGCGGCTGACCCAGAACGGTACAATGTCCCAACCTGTTTCCAAAGTCGAGTTCGGAAAGTAGTTCTCGAGATCTGACGTCTTGTCTGGCCATCCAAGGGTGCTGAACGGCCAAAGTCCAGAGCTGAACCAGGTATCTAACACGTCCTCGTCTCGCTTGATTGTCACTTTCTTGCCAGGGAACTTTTGTTTTGCCTTTTCCTGGGCCTCATGTTCTGTTCTGCCACATACCCAGTAGTCGTCATCAGCATCATTCCCACCATCTTCACCCTCGATACTGATGTAATATGCCGGTATCTGATGGCCCCACCACAATTGTCTCGATAGGCACCAGTCCTGAAGGTTTCGCATCCATTGCAAGTATTGTCGCTTCTGTAGGTCTGGTCGAATGATGAGTTCGCCACTTTCAACCACTGCTATGGCAGGTTTCGTCAACGGCTTCATTCTCATCCACCATTGGGATTTCAGAAGAGGCTCAATAACATCCCCTGATCGGCTACATATCGGAACAACCATCTTGTTCGGCTCTTGTTTCGTATAGAGGCCGAGTTTCTTGAGTTCCTCAATAACAGTGTATCTCGCAATAAACCTCTTCTCTCCGGCATAGGGACCAGCATTACTATTGAGAGTACCGTCCTCATTCATGATGTTGATGAATGGCAGGTCATGTTTCTTGCCTAGGTTAAAATCATTATGATCATGAGCAGGTGTTAGCTTGACAGCGCCAGTACCGAACTCTCTATCAACATATTCGTCGGCGACGATCCTCAATTTTCGACCGAGAATAATCGGGTGTTGCGCAGTCTTGCCAACAAAGTCTTTGTATCGAACGTCCTGAGGATGCACAGCAATTCCAGTATCACCCAGCATCGTTTCCGGTCTTGTTGTTGCAACTTCTATTGTCTGATCAGAGCCCTCGATTGGGTATTTGAAATAGGTGAGAGTTCCAAATTCAATCTTCTTGTCATAGCCTGGTACATCAAGCTTTGTTGTTCCTTCGAGCTCTATCTGGTTGACTTCAAGCGTGGATAAAGCCGTACAGAGGCGACATGACCAATGTACTAGCTTATTGGCTCGGTAGATGAGGCCTTCTGAGTGTAGCTGCACAAATGTCTCAGTGACCGCGTTGGACAGCTGCGGACTCATTGTGAAGGCTTCCCGCGACCAGTCTACAGACACACCTAGTCGGCGTGTAGTCCTGTTAATCGCTTGATGGTAATCCTCCTTCCAGTCTTGACATAACTGTACGAATTCCGCCCGAGTGAAATCCTGCCTTTTAGACCTGCCATCTATTGGATGTCTAGCCAGCTGTTTCTCGACAACAGCCTGGGTTGCAATGCCTGCATGATCGCAGCCAGGGATGTAAAGTGTTGAGAACTGACGCATACGATGCCACCTGATAAGGGTGTCTTCTAGAGAGAGTGCCAGAGCGTGTCCGATATGTAGTCTGCCTGTCACCTACGACTAGAGTTAGCAAGTAGCAATGCCATCAATACATATCTGAATCCATACATTGGGCGGTGGGATAGCAATAACGTATTTGCCTTTCGGCTTGAGACTGCCATCCTTCTCTGTTTGAGGCTTGAACAGGTCTTGATCCTCCCAGAAGCTGTACCAGCCAGATTCGACAACCTTAGGTAAATAAGCCTTATGGAAGTTGTTGTCCATTGGTTTCAAGATCTTTTTCTGTCCAGCTGGCGTCTCGTCGACCCAATCTTTCGAATCGACTGAAGGAACATCCTGTTTGGATTTCTTCTCTTTGGAAGCAGGACTGGGTTGTTGAAGTTTCTGCTGCGCTTGCTTCTCCTTTTTGTTGATGAATTTCTCGAGCTTCAGCCGTTGCTTCTCGGTCATGGGCTTCGCTGGTGATTGGACCTGTGTGGAAGCCATTCTCAACGGCACACATAAGAGCACAAAATACGGACGATAGTAGCGCAGCTGCTGCCCGAGGCAAAGGAGAAAAGACGGTATAGCAAAGGTAGTAAAGGTGGTACAGGCGATATAAGTGTTGAAAGTGTTGAAGATATTCAAGACGGTGAAGTGAGTCAGAGAGCAAGTCATACGCCCAAGTGAGGTAATATGTCATTAGCGAGCGATGCAGGGAATTGATTGTTACAACCCTGCTTATGAGAGGCGCAGTGTCCCTTTAAGGACAGAGGTACGTGATAGCTTATCTACGACCCTAGGGTACCTTGCTACTTGCGCCCTAGATGACTTCTCGCCCGCCGACCGCCCATCGACTTAACTTTACTGTCCCTCAATTACAGTGTAATTAGTTTTTTTCGTCACACAAAAAATATCTATACGTAGTCTTAGTATACAATCTGTTACATCCCACCTTTGGAGGTAAGGTCATGTGATGTGAGCAGTGTTTTGAGGATGTGAGCAATACTGCTCGCCTGGAGAAATTACTACTCATCCAAGGATGTACTTAGTATTTAAGAACACGAAGTTCCCAAGTAGATAGGAGCTTCGTGCTCAAATTCAATCATTCGTTTTGCACCTGAACTTGATCTAAATTAGTTATATACTTCTACTATTTCTTAGTACTTTGTTGATTCTATAGAGGTTATCTATAGAAGGTACTAATGCTATTTAGAAAAATAGTCGTAAGTATAAAACTATAAAGAGGGAGGCAATTTTATAGGTCTAAGCAAGATTAAATAGTATTAGCGAGCTAGACAAGGGAACTATATATATATCTTTAGCTCCTTCGATTTAAGGAGCTTTAGAGATTAGTTTAAACAATAACTACTATCTACTTATATGTACCCTACTTATCTATTCCTTGTAAGTCACTCTACCTATGACATCTAACATTAGAAGACTTTAAACTCAATAGGAGGCCTTTAGAGGACGTAAAACTTTTGGGTAACAACAGTTATAAGAAGGAGCTATTGTCTATAGTAAGGGCATCCAAACTACTGCCGTCCGGCTTAAGGAGAACTTTAAATAAATTAGCCTATAAGTAAGAAAATATATGTATATTCTATTTATATAGTGTTAAACCAAATGTTGGTTTACGTGAAGTAACGTAATAGGTGACTTTCAAGTCAAATCAGGTTCAAGTGGTATTCATAAGTAGTTCAAAGATAGATGTTAATTGAAGAGAGTGGGGGGCAGGGAGGTATAAGTACCTCCTCGCTAATGATACTATATATATGTGACTAGGTCTCGTGATTGACCTATGAATAACATTCCAACACCAAAGGAGCGTAATTAAATAAAGTGGAGAATTAAGAGGTCGAGACAACCGGAGGTAGCTTTGGACGATAATTTGAGGGGTAATATACATTGGCCTTAAAAGATACAATGTAGAAAGGAGAAATCGCTCTAGCTAATATTAACGAAAAATTTACCGAGAGAAAAAGGACTCTTAAAAAAAATAATATAGAGGATAGGCCTCTAAAAGTAGAGTTAGAACCCTATGTACTATAAGAGGAGCGAGTTAATATAGAAAAATCTTTTAGTAGAGGGAGGATAGAGGGTCAACTATCACGTTCCTTCTTTGTCTTCGGTTACTCTGTCTTCTTAAAGATAATCCTTCTTAGGCTTAGGTTGAACGTTAGGTTGGACGATAAGAGCGCTTTAAGAGGGTCTTTCGTTAAGGAATATTTCTATTAATACTCATAGGATGAAAGCTAGATAAACCACCTTATGCCCTTTAGCGTAAACTATAGGTAGAAGCAAATTAGGAAGAACGATAAGAGCCTACGTTTAAGCTCGGGTAATAGTAGTCTTTCTTAGCTGGGAGGAATACAACAACGGCCTAGGATGATAGGGTCCTTAAGTCAAGCTTGGTAGACAGCTATAGATCTCCAATTTAACTCCTAACCCTAACCCCGCAAACCCACCAGGGAATTTTTAGTCTAGTCCCGAGCCAGAATTGAACAGGATGTTCAGCAGTAGATAACATCATGGAGCCACTCCATCCAAGTCCAAGTCTGCGTTCGATTAAACAGGACTCTATTACGACCATCATAGCACCAAAGATACCAGGCATTGCCCATTGTTGACACGTTTATCAAGTACTTGCTGCCCGAAGTTAACGGATCCTCCAGATATCTGGCTGCTGAAAAAGGATGAGCAAATGCAGTAGATATGGAAGAGGATTTACTTAAAAGGCTTTCTGTGACTTGAAAGCGGGGACTGGTCCGTGCATACACGGCTAACCGTTCAACCCAGAGCGTTGTACTACTGAGATGATCTCGTCGTCTACAATCTACAAACAACAATCATTTATTGCCGCCGAGGGAGCCATGGTTTGTGTTCTTGATGCAAGGTAAAGCATGCTTGGAGTGTCGGGATGGCAAACGAAAATGTGCCAAGCCTGCTCGGGGAAGACGATGTGCTCCGTGTGAGAAACGCCGGCTAAGATGCTCGTTGCAGATCCCAAATCAAAGGGGTCAGCGGTCTATTGCTGCCCACCCAGTGCTCACCAGTCCCAACGCAATCACCACAGAGCCTTCAATAACGATGTTGAAAGATGTAGTCAACCTTTAAATTCGATTTATTCACAACAAACCCCACTCCTTATTTCATGAGCCGTCGCTTCGCGTTAACGTCAAGAATGGCACCATATCCCGACAAGTATTGTATGCAATACTAGGTTTGGCTGCGAGGTTCTCTCCGGACCCTGACGTGAGGTCACAAGGCACCACTTATGCCGCAGAAGCAACAAGATGCTTGAAACTAGATCTGGAGAATATTTGCCTCGAAAACATCCATGGTTGTATTCTGGTTGCAAATGTATGTGCTGCTAATGCCGAAGCCAACTCAGAGCCTCTCTTCTATGGCATTGCCAATAGGATTTCACAAATACTTAAGCTTTCACTAGAATTTAGTGAAGACGAGAGTATCCTTCGAGAAACCAAAACTCGCACGTGGCGGTCGCTCCATCTCATCGACAGATGGGCGACAGATGGGCTAGTGCGGGGTATGATCTTCCTCGTCAAATGCATCTCGGTCAAAGCACTCCACGCTTACCGATGGATGAGCGCTTGTTTTACCAGATGATAAGCAAATATTTCCAATCCGACGAAGATTCGTGGCGACCTGGACTGTGGACACACATGATCACTCTTGTGAAGATCTTCGCCATGATTCAAGATCTTAATAGAGAAATTGTGGATCAAGTTGAACGTGATAATAGTGCTATAGAACGTACTTCAAAGGTCCTATCAGGTCAGTTGGAAAGCTACGATCAAAATCTACCTGGTGAAGTTCGCTATACCCAGAATCTGGGTATAGCGGGATTTGATCCAGTCGGAGAACCGAAGTCTAGTTAGGCTCACTGATAAGTACTCGTAACGATGTCTCCCATAGATAAGGTATAATGTGAAAACTTACAAGACTGCCACGGATCCATGGTCTGAAGCCCGTTAAGAAGACTGGCATCAAAACCATTGGTAGTAGATCCGAGAAATAGAATGGGCATCATAAAATAGAGATGTCGAAGGCCCTTGTGAGAGGTATATAGATCAACCAACAGTATTAAAAGAAACAGAAGAGAAAGTAGGCGTCTGTAAAATGTAAAGCCAGAATGTACAAGACAGAAAGTGGCTGCTATATCAACCTCTCTCTTGACCTCCAGAATGATAAAGCGAGAAGAAAACTTTCCTGCTCTTTCTGACTATGAGGCCGATGGTAACAATCAGGGGGCGGTCACTTATCAATATGCTTCAGGTGAAACATACCTAGATAGTATGAAATCGCTTACACCCAACAACACGAACTTTCGTGTTTTAGCCGACCCTAGGACGCCTGCGTCTCGTATTCGCTGCGAGAGAGCGAGAGTGAAATCGCTTTCCGAGTGTTCGTACGCTAATCTAACCGCGTATGTAACAGTTTACGATTTATTTTTATCATATATAAACTTTCTTGCAAAAGCTGGTAAGGTACTGCCATCATAGAGTTCCTCTGGAACGAGGATTTTCGGTTTCAATGCTACGCAGAAAGCGATAGGTCTCTATCATCTCTACCTTCTCTCCAGAGATTAATATATAAAGCTACAAGTCCTGCGAATTCTAGAAGCAGCATCTCTCAATAACCCTTCCAACATCATTGAATACCACTCTCATCAAAAAATCAGCTCAAGCTACTACGGCAAGGAAAATACCAATTTCTGATTTTTACAATAAAATTCATCAATTTGTTTCGACTACTTACAACTCATCTTTGCACCGACTATCAAGATGGATACCGTCATTAACACCGCCTTCCTCGCAGCCCGCGATATTATGTTGGTAGCCCGTGCAGATGGAACAACCGATAATCAGTCGTTCTTTGAGAAAAACAAAACCATGATCATAGCCGCTGGTGCAATGATTCCACTGCAAATTGTTGGAGGAATATTTTAGTGAGTCTCAATACTTCTGCCCTCCCTGCTTACTATATTAGACGAATTACTAATAGTCTCTTTCAATTAGTATGCGTCGCCGTAAACAAAAGAAGATCGCCGCTAAAGCTCTCGAGGATAGAATTGTTCAGCTAGAAATGGCAATGGGTACTGTTTCAACCGAAGATGTATATCCAAAGCCATAGATTTGCGAAGGAATTTTGGAATAGGATTTTCTATTCACAAAATGGACTATAGAACATTTTTGATAGCTGGTTCTAGTAAAGATGTACCAATCATTATTTCTCTCCTATTTGACGTGTAATTTAACAATAAAGTTAGGTAATGTTGGAATATCGATATATCTACCACCTACACGTGAGGTAACATCGTTACACCTTATACAGGTATTGGTATATCGCTACGCCACCTATAGGTGTATAGAGTTGGAATATATCTATACTACTTGCTTGTTCCCGTGTTTGCGCTTAAGGCGCAAACACTATATATGACTGTATTACTACGGAGGTCGAATCGATATCCAGAAGGGGTATTTATAAGACCTCCACCACACTCACTTAGAAGAATCATCTATGTTTTTACCTTATTATTTTGACCTATCTATTACAGCCATTGAAATAAGAGGTATATAAATCAACCAACACTGATCAGTATAGCGCGTATAGATCAGGAGATACGTACTATCCCTCCGTCGGTATTTGAAGCTATTTAGAACCGGCTCGGTGAATACCTACCTCCGTTGAAGAGAGAGTAGTCAACCTTATTGGACCCAGTAGTACGACGTAATTCTTTACTGAAACCTACGGCCCTTGCGAACCTAAGAGACTCTACTTTGCTATTATCATTAGCTTCATAATTGTTAGGCAGGGACGGCTTCCGATCTAATCCAAAGAGCTAAGGTTGTATTACGTCAATAGGACCTTTCAAAACAAACGTACGAAAAACAACAAAAGTAAGAATAGCCTCGATTTTGGACGAAATCGTAAAACGAACACCTTTAATTTTGTGACGAAAATTCGGCACAAAATACGACCTTATTTCCTTATTCTCTCAATATTATATTAGATTGCTTTCTTATCCTACAGCCCGGAAGGCCGTCGTTACATTAGTACATTTGATAGTAATCACCTATATATTACCTATTCAATAACTAAGTTTCGGGTTATCAAGATCAAGAACCTTACCTACCTCTTATGTTAAGGCCCTTTTGACCGTCAAAAGGAGTTCTCGGGCCTAGTTGTGATCTAGGCCACCCTTGACGAATCCCTACTTCCTTCATTAAAGATTCCTTCATAAAAGGAGTTTGGGGAAAACATTAGTAAGCCTGTTCTTTAGTCTATGCCTGTTCTTTAGTCTATGCCTGTTCTTTAGTCTATAAACTATCTTTTACCATACTTTATTTATCAATTGCCTTTAATGGACCTAGAATATAATTCGGACTACCAAGTGTTAGTATATAAGTCTTATCAAACCTATATTAGGCCTAGTCGCAAGGGTATTGAGAAACACCTATGAGCTCAACCGTATCACCTTATAGGCTAGACCTTGAAGAGCCATCTAGAGTATACCGATAAATTGGTTTTACGATCGCTAGAAAGTCTCCGAGATAAAAAGCCCGTGGGTAGGGTGCTAGCTATTAAGTATCTCAAGCTTTGGACGGGCTACCAGTGTCTGCTATATAGGGCAGGGGAGTTCCTTACTAGTCATTTCACACGTGTGCGGGATCATACAGTGATGACAATGGGCGTATGAAGAAGTCCTGTTTCCTCAATCATATGACTTCCAGTCATCTCCCCGGCGCCGTTGAAGCGAAAGATGCCGGCAAAATAGGCTTTCCCAAACCAATTCCTGCGGGGATGTATGGTTGTCACACCAGTGTTCATCGCATTCGCGATGGCATTGGGATAGCTTGGGGATTTGTGGACGGGCACTTTCGGCGTGGGAGCCGCTCACCAGGGTGTTTACGAGTATGCCATTCGCGAACACAGTGGTGCTGATGGCAAGGTGGACTGGGCGCTGTTACCCGTCGTGGCTGAGACCAACGATGGCTTTCTCCACGATCTCACTAAGTTCGCCGTGACTCCTCAGCATGTTTTCAAAGGCATAGATGAAGCCAGCAGCGATCCGGTGAGCGAAGGGAACTCCGGGGGCGGGACGGATATGAAATGTCACTGGTTCAAAGGCGGGACCGGCTCCTCCAATCGAGTGATTCCAGCCGAGGATGGCAAGACCTATACCATCGGTGCACTGGTACAGGCAAATTACGGCGCGATGAGAGACTTCCGGATCGCGGGGGCACCGATCGGACGGCTCATCTTCGAAGAGCAAGAGCGGAAGATGCAAGAGAATCCGAAGGATCCCGAACTCCTTGCGCAATCCTCCAATCTTTTCGACCAAGACTCCCCGGAGAAGGATAAAAAGGACGGGAGCATTATTATTATTTTAGGGACCGACGCTCCCCTCCACCCCACGCAGCTTCGGCGTCTAGCTAATCGAGCCACCGTCGGCCTCTCCAGGGTAGGCGGGTGGGGGGTAAATCTATCCGGAGACATCTTCTTGGCTTTCTCGACCGGTAATGAGTTGCATGTATTCCTGGTGGCTGCAGCAGGAAAGCAAGTCAATCCGTGGTTGCCTCGAGAGGCTACAGTTCAGATCATAGACGACCAAACGATCAACGCGCTGTTGGAAGCGAGCGCCGATGTGGTGGAGGAGGCTATTCTCAATGTAGTCTTCATGGCGGAGACGATGGAAGGCATTGGGACCAAGATCGATGCGTTGGATTTGAGAAGGGTGGAAGAGTTAATGGCGAAGTATCTCTAATACGGCGGACAGTCATAGTGAGAGGTTGAAACAAGCGCACATGGTGCTCACAATGTGTGAAACCGAGCGAGAGTCCGTTGAACAAATAGATGTTTCTGGCAGCTTGTGTGGTTCTCAGTTAGGCCCACAAAAAGTCTGCAGCGATTCGCACTTCAGGGGAGGGAAGAGGAAAATGTTTATACTACGGAAAGGTACTAGCATCTTATAAACACGCGCACGGTACCTCATCTCGCTAATGTATATAACAGCTTATATAAGTTGGCTTTACCGAGTTATAAATGAAGCTATCTGTAAAGCAGTAACTACCGTCCGAGGTAATTACGAAGCGACACAGACTGCTCGCATGATGATAACGGGAACCCCAATCAGAGCGTACGCTTCGCCCACCTGCGTCTTACACAGCATATCCCATTTCACACTCCATCCTAAGACGAGGCTATAAAGGGACAGGTGCACGTTTTCATGTTCACATCAGTTACGCAATGCCTTTTAACCGGCCTGATTTTGTTTACTATTCGGTTATGTCCAAGGATTGCAAAAGATGGCTAATTTGCGCATGCAGGATAAGATCTGAAGATGGTAAGGGTCCAAGGGACAAGATAAACGAGATCTTTGAAGTGAAAAGTAGATAACATCCCCTTCTATTAATCTGCCTTTTCCTTTATTATCCTACACTTCGATAATCAGACCTCCAGTCAGTAATTCATTATAGAAGATGCGTACTGCTATTGCTTCATTACTGTTCAGCGTTTCTGTCGCGCTTGCACAGCAACTCTGCAATGGCTATGCTGAGCTTTGCGATCGCAAATTCTCTAATATTACCTGGCTAGGAGACCATGATTCGCCATTTGTCGGTGAATTTTTAACGGATAACCAGGCCCTCTCAGTAGCCGATCAACTCGCCGGCGGGGTTAGATTCCTTACGGGGCAGACACACGAGTGGCTTAATCAGGGATATTTGTGGATGTGCCACACGTCCTGTTGGGAGGAGGAATCAGGACTTCTAACAACTTACCTAGAGACTATTGGCACTTTCCTCGATGACAATCCAGACGAGGTTATATTCTTGCTCTTGACAAATGGCGACTATGTCGATGTCAGCATCTTTGGAACGGCGTTTGAGACTGCTGGGTTGACTGATCTTGTCTTCACGCCTACCGGAACGCTCGCTATTGACGAATGGCCCACTCTGGGAGAACTTATCTCAAATGGCACCAGACTTGTTGTGTTCCTCGGTCTGTCTCTTTCTCCCACCCATGCCTTGCATTTCTAACTGACAGCAGATTACGATGCTGATGTCGCCACGGTCCCATACATCCTCCCTGAATTCGACTACTTCTTCGAGACCGCTTACGACGTCACCGCACAGTCTGATTTCTTGTCTTGTACTCTTAACCGTCCCTCTGGCTCTGATGGCTCGGGTCTTATGATGATTGTCAACCATTTCCTCGACGTAAGCATTCTCGGCGTTGATATTCCTGATTTTGCTAAAGAAAGTGTCACGAACGCTGCAACTGGTACTGGAAGTATCGGTGCTCAGGCTGCTGTGTGTTTGGAGGAGTGGGGCCGTCTTCCCAACGGCATCTTGATCGATTACTTTAAGACTGGTGGGTCTAGTTTCCAATGAGTTATGATGGTTGCTAACTTTGACAGATGATGGTGCTCTCACTGCCTACGAGACGTTGAACAACCTTTGAAAAGAACATCTATTTAGATATTGTTAGTGTATACAAAAATCCTTTGATCTGCCTAATTATAAACTATAATCCACATTGGTCCTAATAGTCTAGAAAGATTAAACACGAGGAAGAGGCTTTAGTTATACGAGTAATGTTCTATTAGTAATAAAATTTATAAAAGCAATCAAAATACGGCTTGAGAACTTGTTTCGGGAATTTCCCTTAAAGACTTTTACGATAACTTATATCGTGTAACAAACTTAGGTAACGTACTGTAGAAGCGAAAGACATAGACAAGCGAAAGACACACGCGAACGCGAAAACGCGACTTCCTTACTTAATGTAGTATTTCTCTACCATAAGGTATACCTCAAAAAAATGATAAAGCGAAAATCAATCTAGCCCTCCTAGCTTTGAAGGAAAAGCCTAGTTTAAGTGCTTGGGCTGTAAGAAAGCTCTTTAGGGTTGACCACCAGAAGCTTAGTCGACGATTACGCGGTATACTACTACGATGCGATATCTTAGCCAATTCACGGAAATTAACTAATCTAGAGGAATCTATTCTACTTTAGTATATTCTTAACTTAGGTCTTAAAGGATTCCCTCCTAGGATCTATAACGTATAAAATATAGTAAATTAACTTCTCGCGATATATAACGTATCATACGTTAGAGTATATTGGATACGTAACTTCATTAAGCGTTATCTAGAGCTTCGGATATACTTCTAGCGGAAGTACGACTATTAGAGGGCTAAGTACGAAGACCTAAAGATAATTTATAGCTCGTTTAAGCTTATAAAGAATATAATTACAAAATATAGGATTATTAACTCGGATATTTATAACTTCGATAAGATAGAGTTTATAATAGGTATTATCTTAATAGCTATAGTAGTTATAAGCTTAGATAGATACGCAAAGGCAAAGAGAGTATAGCCTATTAATCGGGAGTAGGTTATAGTAATCTAGGGTATTAGTTCCTTAGGTTGGGTTCTACTATCATTCGTAGTGGTTATAGGTAAAAACCACCTCGTATTATAGTATCAAAATCGTAGATTTCCATCCGACTAGGTTATCGCTATAACTAGAAATAACTAGACGAATAATAAGAAGGATATAGAATAAATTCGATATTTCGATAAGTATACTAGAGATCGAACTATTAGTGGTTATTACCTCTTAGTCCTCGATAGATATAAAAGTTACCACTCGGTCGAATTTAAAAAATATTATATCGATAATAATATTATTACTCTTTGTATACCTCCTTACTTATCTTATCTACTTTAGCTATTAGATGTTAGATGTTTTAGCCCTTTAAAGAAGGTATACGTGTAAAGACACAGGTTTGATCAATGGCAGGATAGAGGTGTTTGGGAGCACAATAACCTTATATTGACTATATCCTATAGGTCTCGTACGAAGGACACA